>CAIGRP010111893.1:0-22553 GCA_903798385.1 Fraxinus cuspidata
TCATAGGACGTAAGAGTATTAAATATTTGTGAAGTTATGGACCCACTCCAGTCGAACTGCCTGCTGTAGAAGAGGCCCACGTAGTGATTTTCGAGGCCCGTTTTATTAATCCGAGGCCCAGTAGGTCCGAGGCTTCACCTTCGCTAGCGACGGCCCACGTGCAGAAATTCTGAATTTATTATAGAAATCTTATTTGAATGATTGATATGACCTTTTTAAAAGTGTATTTGTGTCGTGTCTTGTCATAGGACGTAAGAGTATTAAATACTTTGAAAGTCGACATGATGACTAGGATTTGACGCTTCAGTCAAGGGGATGAAGTCGCGTGTAATTTCATTTAAGGATCACCATTCCGTTTGTAAGATTATAAAAACTCCCACCATGTAACAATTGAGGGCGAATGCAACTTTAAATATTTGGAGCAACTCGTCTATTCCCATATACATTGATTTGCAATCTTAATCCGTGTTCATAGCGATTTGTTCTTACTACACAATTGTATCCTATATATCGTCGGAACTTGAATGAAAACGTCTTGTATCGTTGAACTTCTCCCACGTCCAATTTTGGAGTGATCTCGACCGTTGATCTGCCCTTACGTGTTGGATCTAGCTTCGCATGTACGAGTGAGTCTGACATCTGGTGGCAGCATATTTTGAGGTCAACAGATTAGCGTCATCTGTGGAAAAACACTCTATAACCACTAGCAACCCCGTGGAAAAAGCTTTTTAAGGAAATAGTTTGGGCATCCCCCTTAAAAAAATGATCTGTTCTTGAAAAAGAACAAGAGAAAGCCCCCAGAGTTGGAAAATATTTGAGATTTAAGCTTGAAAAGAGATGAGCTCAGGAGGTGATATCCCTCCCAGGTGTGTGAGAGAAAGCAATGACGAAGTCCCGACCACAGCTACCCTGTGGGTTGGCACTGACCTCACCACCATCACAGATGAGGTGGGATGAGAATGGCAGCCCAACTCACTAGGGAAATGTCCACCATGATAGCTAACGTAAGGAGCATTACCAACCAAAATTTGGCAATGCAAGAGTTATTGAGACAGATTTAAAGCCAATGAGGCCATCCAATCCCTCCCTACTCACCCCAGGGATAGTATCGACTGGAAGACGAGGTACAAAGTCATAGAGCACACCCTCCCAGGCACACTAGAGAAGTCAGCCCCTTTGAAAGAGAAGTGGAAGTTGACCTTTCCTCCAATTATGCACCTGGCCGACCCACCGAGGCCCCATTCAATATGGAGGATAACTTCCCTTCGAAATATGAACCTGAAGCTAGGCCACATATGTCTGCCAGCATATTTGACCGACTCAGCCATGCGAATACGAAGCCTAAGCGGCCCCAGCAACGTGAAATTCGGGTGCCTAGAAATAGGTCTCGGCCCTCACCTCCTGAGACTTGGCAACCAGAAAAAAGGCAAGAATATGTCCCCCGCGTTGCCTCGCCCAGGAATAGGCATCAAAGGAGGGATGAGGAGGCTGGGGATCAAGCAGGTCCTTCGGCTCCACCACCCAAGTGTGAGGCGGATGAAAATTATGATTCAGATGAACCCTAGTGATCTTGTGATTTGGACGATGATGACTAGAATCTACCCTTCTCGCAGGAATTGAGGAACACCCAGGTGCCGAACCACTACATGATGCCCAAAATACCGAAATACGATGGGAGAGGTGACCCGGATATACACTTGAATAACTACAAAACACACATGAGCTTGAGAGGTGCCACCCAGCTGTGAAATGAAAGGCTTTCCATTTAACCCTCAGTGGAGTAGCTAAAATTTAGTACAGTAGGCTAACACTCGGGAGCATTCGGAGCTGGCCAGAATTCAAGAACACCTTCCTGAAAAGGTTCGCGGTTAACAAGGAAGGAAAGACCCCCATTCAGCGTCTCCAAGATATGAGACAGCGGTCTGGAAAACTTTGAAGAGTTTCCTGTCCCGTTTTACCAACAAAATGACGTACTGTGTTCATGTTACTGATCAAGATGCCCTATAGGCCTTGCGAAGAGGCTTGAACATGAACACCTTGTTTTGGAGAGATGTTCAAAATCAAGACCCGACTACTTATGATGCATTACTAGAAATGATGAGGTGAGAGATTATCAACGAAGAATTGATTGATCACAGAAATGGGGCTAGCCAAGGTTTCTAGCCTCAACAGAGCCAGCGTCGGAGAGGGCCTACCTCATATCTGATGGATCATTAATGGAACCAGACTGGTAATGAAATCGCCCCCAACTCGGGGCAGTCACTTGTCATGGCCACCTTAAACGCAGTACCCACGTTAGCCTATGGAAACGTTGCACCCAAAGTCAATACTCAACAAGAAAAACCAACACAACAGGCTCCCCGAAGGGTACGAGACCGAGGACGAGGTTTGGGACCTAGAGGTATGCCAAACCCCCCCAAATACTGCACATATCATCACTCATATAGCCATGATACGGCAAACTGTAGAGACATTGCCCGTCACCTGAGGCGAACAAGTCCCCAAAGTGATCAACGAAATTGATTCACGGCGAAGGAACATGCCTTACCTAGGAGAGACCAGCTGCCTAGGCGTGACGAGGCCACTCTCCGCCATCGAGATACATCTCCCCAGCGAAGGGGGGAACATGAAGAAGAAAGATCAAGGGACAACGAAAAGGCCGCCAAGCCCGGGCAGAGAACGCCCCCATCCATGAGATTGACATGATCTTTGGAGGCCCTTACGTTGGTGGAGAAACAATGAACTCCCAAATGAATTATGCCCGAGAAGCTAAAGGCTCCCCGCTGACCAGTTATATAGTAAACAGTAGTTCCCGAAGAAGTCAGACACCTCCTGTTGTATTCACTTAGGAAGATGCAGAAGGAGTCCACTTCCCTCCACTGTGACGCCCTTGTAATAAGGGTCATGGTGGCTCGAAACGGACTAAAACGGATGTTAGTGGACAATGACAGCTCCGTTAACATTTTATTCGAAATCGCTTTTGACAAGATGATTTTGGATCATGAGTTAACTCCTTTCCAATAGGTAAAGTTAAACTCGTAGTAGAGATGGGAGAGCCACCTCGATCGGCTTTGAACTATATGGAGTTTTTGATAGTTGATAGTAGATCAGCTTAACATGGAGCATTAGTAAGACCAACATTAAAGGATCTACAAGCCGTCACCTCCATCCACCCTTGTGCATGAAGTTCCCCACCGATAGTGGAGTGGCAACAGTAAAGGGTGACCAAAGGGGAGCAAGGCAATGCTACCTAAACTCTGTAAGAAAAAGTTGAGCCCAAGGACGTCAACATGTAAACAGTTGGACATGGATATGGTAGACGTTCCCAAGGAAGCACATACGCTTGACGAGATCGACCCCCGCATTATCAAGACTGAGTCCCAGACTGCCCCCGTGGAAGAGCTAGAGAGCTTCATAGTGGATCACCTAGATCCCACTAAGTTGTTACAAGTGGGAAGAGGTCTAAGGTCGGAAGTTAAGGAAAGACTCAAGAACTTCCTATGTGAAAATCGAGAAGTCTTTGCTTGGAGGCACGAGGATATGGTAGGTATTGACCCCCAAGGTTAGCTGCCACTACTTGAAAATTGATCCAAAGCCGCCCCACATAGACAGAAGAGGAGAGCCCTTAACTCGAAACGATATGAGGCCCTGAAGGAGGAAGTACATAAATTAATCAAGAATGGCTTCATCGGGGAAGCCTTATACCCGAAGTGGGTCTCCAACCCAGTTTAAGTAAAGAAGCATAATGAAAATTGGAGGGTGTGCATTGACTTCTCTGACCTAAACAAGGCTTGTCCCAATGATAGCTTCCCCCCTCCTAGGATAGATCAACTGGTAGACTCCACTGCGGGACATGAATTACTGAGCTTCATGGATGTTTATTCCGGCTATAATCAAATTCCCATGTACCCGACAGATGAAGAGATCACTTCTTTTATCACGGACGGAGGTCTTCACTGCTACAAGATGATGCCTTTCGGGTTAAAGAACGCCGGAGCCATATTCCAAAGGCTTGTAAACAAGATGTTTACCGACCTCCTTGGTAAAACGATGGAGGTATGTGGATGACATGCTCACTAAGAGTCTAAAAGCCCATGATCATATAGCCCACTTGAACGATAGCTTTTGGATCCTGAGAAAACATCGGATGAAGTTGAACCTTCTTAAGTGTGAGTTCGATGTAGGGTAAATTCTTAGGTTATATGGTGAATCAAAGGGGTATAGAGGCAAATCATAAGAAGATACGAGTGTTGGTGGAGATAAGGTCCCCTCAAAAATCGAAAGAAGTGCAAAGTCTAACCGGGCGTGTGACTGCTTTAAGAAGCTTCATTTCAAAAGCCACCGACAAGTGTCTCCCATTCTTCAAGATCCTAAAAGGCGGGAAGAGATTCCAATGGACCGATGAGTGTGATGAGGCCTTCCAGGAGCTGAAAAAGCACCTAGGACAGGCCCCCTCTCGAAACCCAAGCCGGGGGAGGCCCTACAGCTATACTTGGCTGTCTCAAATGAAGCCCTTAGTACCATACTTGTCAGAGAGGAAGGCAATACCCAACTACCAGTTTACTACATTAGCAAGGCGTTGCTAACACCGGAAACCCGATACCCAAATATGGAGAAGTTGACCTTGGCATTGATAACCGCATCAAGAAGGTTGAGGCCTTATTTCCAAGCCCATACGATACATGTGTTGACTAATTTCCCGCTTTGGCAAGTGCTTCAAAAGCTGGATGCCTCGGGGAGACTACTAAAATGGGCAGTAGAGTTATGCGAGTTCGAAGTTCTCTTTAAGGTGAGGACAACCATCAAGGGCCAGGCCTTGGCAGACTTCGTGGCAGAGTACGCTAATCACCCTAAAGTGGATGAGACCATTGGCCCATTGAACCCCCACGTGGAACTTATTCGTGGATGGGTCGGTCGGAGATCCGACTCAGGGGCAGGAGTTGTCCTTGCGAGTCCCGAAGGCCACAAGTTGAACATCGCAGTGCGGTTCGGGTTCAAAGCAACCAAGAACACGGCCGAATATGAGGTGCTGCTTGCCGGTCTTTGGTTAGCAAGAGAGATGCAAGTGATGAAGTTATGTATCAACAACGATTCTCAACTTGTCGTGGGCCAGGTAAATGGAAACTTCACTACTAGGGATAAAGGCATGGCTGCTTACCTCTGGCTAGTAATGGACCTGCTTCCATCCTTCGAAAATTTTGAGCTGGTCCCAAATCCCACGTACTGAGAACGCTCATGCTAACGCCTTATCAAAATTGGCTAGTAGCAAGGATTCAGAGCTATTGACGATAGTGCCGGTTGAGCACTCTCAAGACCATCCATCGCTATGGAAGACGTGATGTTGGTGGAAGGAATTCCAACCTGGATGCAACCCATTGTGGCCTATCTAAAAAACCAGGTCCTTCCGACAAGAAAGATGGGGCATATAAGTTGAGAAGAAGGTCGGCTCATTTTATTTTCATAGATGATGTTTTATATAAGTTTCTCTATTCTCCTTCATTGTGTGGGGGGCGAAGAAGCAAACTATATACTTCACAAAATTCATGAAGGCGTCTGTGGCAACCACTCGGGAGGACTAGTGTTGGCACAAAAAAGTATTGAGGCAAGGATACTATTGGCCCACCTTGAAAAAGGATGTCATTCAGTTTGTACGAAAATGTGACAAATGCCATCATTTTTCCCCTATCCAAAGACAATCGTCTCAAGAGTTGGCTGCCGTATCTATCCCTTGGCCTTTCCCCAAGTGGGAGTAGACCTCATAGGCCCCCTGTTCAAAGGCAGATGAGGTGCTAATTTCGCTATTGTTGCAATAGATTACTTTACAAAATGGGTAGAGGCTGAGCCCCTGGCAAAGATCACCGAAGCTAACATTTCCAAGTTTTTATGGAAAAACATTATATGCCTGTTTGGGATTCCCTATTTAATAGTGTCAGATAATGGAAAGCAATTTGATAAAGGTCAGGAACCTTTGCGAAAAACTCAGGATCAAGAAACAGTTCTCCACCCCTCACCATCCTCAGGCTAATAGACAAGTCGAAGCTGTGAATAAAACTATAAAACATACTTTGAGAATGAAGCTCGACACAGCCAATGGAGCCTGGGTGGATGAACTACCACAGGTGCTATGGGTGATCCGTACTACAAACAGGACCCCAACTGGTGAAACTCCCCTCTCAATGGCACATGGAGCCGAGGCCATGAGCCATGTAGAGGTTGGGTTACCCTCCCCACGAAGATTGCATTTTAGCGAGATATCGAATAATGAGCTTAGGAGGTGTGAGCTCGATTTCCTTGAAGAAAAAAGAGATGACTCCCAAGTAAAGCTGGCTGCGTATCAAAGAAATATGACTTGATACTACATTGCCAGAGTCAATAAGAGGTCCTTCCGGATGAAGACTTGGTGCTTCGGAGAGTGTGTTTGTCCTCTAAAGAACTAGGAGTAGGCACTCTAGGCCCAAGTTGTGAATGAACATATCGTATCAAAGAAGAACTCTGACATGGTACATACCGAATTGAAGACATGAGTGGTAAGAAACACTTCATCCATGGAACATTGAGCATTTGAGAATGTACTGAATAGCTGGAAGATTCTTCCCAACCTTTGTGAATAAGTAAACGCTTTGCACGAAAAGCTAAGGAATGATGTTTGTTTAAAAGCATGGGCACCTCGAAGGAGAGGATTAAGATCCCTAAAGGAATCACATCGCTTGAACTCTGAGACGTACATCACAAGCCTCATCTTGACGAAGCTGAACGTCAAGGGAGAGGCCCCTACATTGATGAGCCATCCCCCATGTAAGGAAGCGGGGTTGCCTCACCTAAAGGGATCACCTTGCTTGAACTTCGAGACGTATATCACAAGCCTCATCTTGACGAAATTGAACGTCAAGGGAGAAGCCTCAGCATGGATGAACCATCCACCATGTAAGGAAGCATGGTCAACTCGGAGGAGAGGATCAAGCTCCCTAAAGGGATTACCTCCCTTGAACTTCGAGGCATACATCACAAGCGTAATCTTGACAAACATGAACGTCAAGGGAGAAGCCCCTACATGGATGAACTATCCACCATGCAAGGAAGAGTTAAAATCCTTATAAATTGAGTTATCCAAATATGGGGTAAACTTACTCAAAATATGACTTCAAGGGAAAATAAGTTGAAGCCATTGACAGTTAAGTTTTTACTTGAGTGGTTCATTCGAGTTATTTAATTATTTGTCAAGGCCTTCATACTTGGAAGAAACTTGCAAAAATAATGAAATGATGGGGAAAACGGTAAGAACTTGTAAAAACTCCATTCATTAAAGAAGAATTAAGTACATTGAGGGCCATAGCCTTTAGAAAATGTGTATATAAACTATGCTACGGTTGAGGTGGCTAGGGTACCAACACCTCAGTGGTAGGTACTTCAGTTGCTGTTTGGCCTGAAGCCTCTTCAGCAAGAGTTTCCTCTTAGTCCATCTTGTCCTCAGTAGCTTCCTCAGTAGGGGTCTGAGGCATCCCATCCATAAACTTCATCCTCAATTCTGATGCGTCGAGTTCACCCTTTCTATCACTTCGACATAGGCAAACCTTCACCAGTAGATGGAAAACCGCTGGTACTCTTTAGTCAAGTGGAAGTTAGCAATGTAATGCTTCACATCTTCCTCCCCAGCCTGTCAAAACTCAGCTTCGGCCCTCTTTGTCTCATCCACGTAGTACTTTATTTAGCTCTCCATAAATTGGTTGGCATCATTGCACCCATTAAGCTCAAGATTCGCCCTCTCTAGGGCTTCGACCGTGAGCTTTTGGTGATTATTTGAGGTCTTGACCTTTTTTGGTTAGAGAGACTACTTCACATTGAGATTCTAGACCTTCTTTTTAGGGCCTCTATCTCGGCCAACATAGAACTCAGCTTCGCCTCGTCCTTAGCTTGCTAGGCCTTCATCGACTCAGCCTTCGAACTTATTCTCTTTATTTAAGCCTTGGTAGCAACGAGATTGTCAACTGAGACTCTGTTCCTTTGTTGAATATCGGCCAAAACCTCTTGACATTCGAGGGCCACTCCAAAGGCCATAGCACTCACCAACGTTGCAGTAAGGTCCACTACATCACAAGTGGACACATACATCTGCATCGCTCCATCCAAACTTGTTAAAATTCTCCGTGGCACTCTTGACTTCCAGTGATAGCATCTCAATTATAGATGCGGCGATCTTGTCATCCCTCCCGGCCAAAGCTTCCAGATTTGCTTGGGGTCCTCTCCACTTGGCCCTTCTTGGCGGCCTCTAAGGCTGAACTCTCCCATTCTCAACCTCTTCATTGGCCTTCCGAACCTTCTCATCCTTCACCACCTTCATCCCAGACTCCATGAGCTTAGGCAATGGAGGAGCTTCCTTTTCGGGATGTGAAATAGAGGTCCCGAACTTCACTGGAGCCCCACCAACTTCCTCTTCTTCTAGGGCTCCTCTGCTTTCCCCTTTCCCTTATAAGTGGCCCCATGGGCCTTCTTGGGAACCCTCTCCTTAGTACCCTTCTCAGCATGGTCCTTGCTGAGGCGCTCCAGTCTGCTCCTCACTTGTTTGGCTTCGGAGGAGGAAGGCTTCAGAGCATTTGCACCAGTGAGAGCAATAACCTTTAATAAGGTGGCCATATTTGGAGTGGGGTACTCCTTCTTCACAAACTTGTCTGCAAAACACCAAAAATATTAGAAGCCCGCCAAAAAAAGTGAAAATGAAACAAGTGAAAGACCTTCATACCCTTGGAAGCCATCAGTCCAAAATCTAAGAAGTAGAGGCTTCTGTCGATAAGGTGGTCAAAGCTCCAAAGCTTCAGAGATTGTTTGTAAATATCTTCAATCGCTTCCCACTCCGCCCCGTGAAGTTCGACACATGGACCAGTAACTGCATAAAATCTAAAAGGTATTAGTACAGAACACAAATAACAAAGAAAACGTATATAGGACGAGGCGCTCACAAGCTTCATAGTATTGGGTCGGAAGTGTACAAGCTAGGACAATATTTCCCTCCACCATATGCCACGGACCCAGAACGAGGACTCCCTCCAACCTTTTATGGAGGTGGGGAGCCCTACTACGAAACGAGCATGAGCCTCCCCCCCCCCCCAAGGAGTGAGGTAGTACCATCTATTGGATTCATCTTTTCTTACGACCCTGGGTTAGAAGAGGGTCTAGAAGACCTCCAGAGGTATGCCCTCGCCCAGGGTCACTTCCTTCCAGAGGAAGTAACCCCAACCAATTGACTCCACCCGTTGGGCAGAATCTGAGTTGGGCCAACATATAGGTCCTCATCACCGCCCTAAAGAAGGGGTGCAAAGGTATACACATCCCTGCTTTTAGTAGGAATTCACTAACTGCCACATAGCCCAACCTCGGAAAGCAGGCACGCTCATGGGCCTTAGGCACTAGCATCTCTACGTAGTAGGGAATACAATATTTATGCCTAAGTTTGGCTAATATTGTGGAAGTCAGGGAAGAAGGAATCTTGGCAGCCCCCGACCCGCCTTGTAATCTGAGGATTTCTCTCTCATTGTACACCACTCTTTTGACCCCCCAGACACTGACTCTTTCCTAAACCTAGACCCACAACTACCATTGATGCCTCGGAATCCATTAAAATCGCAGAAAGTGATAAAAAATTAAAAAAGTAATGAAAAGATTGTGAAACCATTTTCAACAAAGAAAATACCTAGAAGGAATGGGACCTAAGAATGCTCGTTGGAGAACAAGAAAATGCCGAAAATTTTTTGAAGGTTAGAATACTTGGAGGGAATTCTAGTGATTTTCGCAAAAGTAAAACTTCAAAATGGCATGGTTTTGGTTTTTATATGAATCTCTAGCTATTGGATCGAGGCCCAATGAATCTGAAGTGTCCAATCTTGTAATAAATCTGAGCCGTAGAATTCAAATGGTGTATTTCACCAGCGCCTCAAATTAAATCGTAAATATCACGTACCTGCCCCGGGGCGTTGGTACTTTTCACAAAAATGCGTAGCCATCATTAACCATCATTGCACATTAAATGTGACGATCGTACGTGTATTGGAAGTTAAACCACAAATTTGGCTATCTTCAAAGTAATGAGCCTTGGCAGTTCAGCATTTCCCTGCCTCAGCTTCAACAAATTCAGCTATCTTCAAAGCAATGCACCTTGGTAGTTCATCATTTCCCTGCATCAATTTCAAAACAAATTCAGCTATCTTCAAAGCAATGAGCCTCAGCAGTTCAGTATTTCCCTGCCCCAGCTTCAAAATCAACTATCAATTCCATGCACGGTATAAATATCCATGCCTGGACTTAGGGAACTAATATGATGAATCGGAAATTTTAAAACCTTCTTGTGATACCCAAGGAGGGTACTTCGTTAATTACTATAAGTCCACGCATCATATAAATAAACATAGATGGACTTGAGGGACTATTGTTATGACTGGCTAACTAGCATTTGCCACATGGTCAATCTAGTGTAGTTAGATGCCCACTCCTGCTGAACCGCCTGCTGTAGAAGAGGCCCACGTAGTGATTTTCGAGGTCCATTTTATTAATCCAAGGCCCAGTAGGTCCGAGGCTCCACCTTCGCTAGTAATGGCCTATGTGCAGAGATCATGAATTTATTATAGCAATCATATTTAAATGATTGGTGTGACCTTTTTTAAAGTGTATTTGTGTTTTGTCAATAGGACGTAGGAGTATTAAATGCTTTGAAAGTCGACATGATGGCTAGGATTTGACACTTTAGCTGAGGGGATGAAGCCACGTGTAATTTCATCTAAGGATCACGTTTGTAACACGATAAAAAACCCCCACAAAGTAACAATTGAGGGCTAAAGCAACTTTAAATATTTGGAACAACTCGTGTATTCCTATATACATTGATTTGTAATCTTTAATCTATGTTCATAGCAATTTGTTCTTATTCCACAATCGTATCCTGTATATTGGCGAAACCTGAACGGAAACTTCTCTTGTCGATGAGCTTCTCCCACGTCCAATTTTGGAGTGATCTCGACTGTTGATCTGCTCTTACATATTGGATCTAGCTTGCGCATGCACAAGTGGGTCCGACATCTGTTGGCAGCATATTTTGTGGTCAACAGAAAAATTATTTGAAAACAGAGATGAAGCGTGAGTTACAAAAATGAAAATTGAAGTAGAATATCAAATTTCATTATAACTGAGCCATATAATGTTGTAGACGGTCCAACTCGCTCTTGGAATCTCTCGAGCATTTATCATGACCGCTACTTTATCGATCGAACTCGATGGCTCCACCTCTACCATAGTAGGATCTGCCCTTAATCGGGTGAATGCCTCGTCTACCACCTGATTCACTCGTAGGAAGTTGTGAATACCCATTGTCGCTACAACAATTGAGCTTGCATAGAAAATTGGTAGTTTGGCATACAGTCCAAAATTTTCCACCTATTGTTCCAGACTTTGAAGTTCAATAACATTTCGAAATGATGAGTGCCGGTAGTTAAGCCTTTCACGTGCATTTTGAAATCTACGTTGACGACATGTTTCGTCGCGAAACTCTTGAAAATGATAAAATATGCTTGATCCCTATTAGGGTGCCATATACCCTAAACAGTGTGCAAACCCTAAGTCAATAAGATAGATCTTGTTGCCGACGGGCTGTAGGAAGTGAATGTCTGGGCTATGGATAGCCATGTTGCAGTTTTCCTAGCTAGCATAAAGGTTAAACATAAATTAAAGTCCCATAAAGCCAACACATTTTGCGTTGGTATACCTTTACAACCTATGAAGTGAACTTGTACATTGCGTGGCAAGACATCACGAACATATGTTCCAACAATCGCACCATACAATTCTCGAATAATCGATGCTTGCTAGTGTTTGGTCTGTGGTAGCCAGCGCTTTCGTTATAGTTAGGATCTGGTTTGATTAAATATGTAAAGAAAGCTAGTATTGCTTGCAAAACCCCTTTAACTTAGTAGCCCATTGATTGAAAAGAATGATTGAAATGCATTACACATGCCTGTAACCCCGTCCATGTTCTTAGATCGATAAGAACATGTAATGGTCCTGAAGTGCACGCGTTAATTTTTGCAACATTGGTGGGTACATTCGAAACTCTTGGTAGCACAATTTCTCGCAAGGGGTTTCCATTGCTTCCATCATGAACTTATGTCTATTTTGTGAGGATAGAAATCGACGAATTCAACATTGCTGTTCGCGGTAATATCTTCTCACACCAGATTCCGCTATTCGACAATACTGGAACCATTCTATTATATCTAGAACAAGTTCATTGAGGAACTGGATATCTTTGATAGCTTCGTCAGAGTCGGACCCCGGTTGAATCTCGCAGTCTAGCTCCTCAACTTCCATGACTACGACTTTGAAGATAACATCAATCTATGTTGTGCGGATATTTAATTATAGGATCTGTAAAGTATGTGCAACAGATCACTTTTTAGTTGTGATGTTTACTTGTGCCATGCCTTTTATAGCCATACTAGCATTGAAGTAGGATTTAATGTGTTAGCTGAAATGGTCCCCATGTGATGTTTGAATATCCACTACTATGTATGATGTGTAGGGAACAAGACCTGAGTGCATTGACTTTTCAAATGGAGTATGTACCGTAATGCATTTAAAAACGAGACAGTCACTTTGAAATGATATAAACCAAATTAATCTCAAGGACAAAAATAAAAATTAGAACAACAGAAAAACAAATAAAAACATAACAAGTCCAACCATCGAATAATATAACGTGAACACCACGCCTCGCTCATCAAAACAATCAATCTTGTTAGCCCGGGTAATTGACACCCTCTTGACAGGGATTTAAAATTCTCTACGTGCGAATGTTATTAGTTGGAGGGAAAGAGAAATACACGTGAGAGGGGAAGAATGATTTTGAGGGAACCTACCCACAGCAGAAAATGGAGCGCACAGCAGAAAATCCCATCATTAACATTTAAGCATCCTTCACTAAATTAATCTCCAAATTAGTAAGATATTTTTCCCATTTAGTAAGCGTGACATCTCTGGCGAAGAGAAGAATTTTTCCCGAGCGATTTTTCATCAGATCATTTCGAGAGATCGCTCCAGTCACGATTAGAAAATGTACGTTATTTCCTAGATTAATTTTTTTCGTTAATTGATGTACTACTGATGTTTATTTAGTTATTAATATGGTGTTTCCATGGTGGTGGTGCTGTGGATCTTCACATTTTGCATTGTAGCTGGGGATGGTTAGGGAGATTAGGGATGATACTAACACCAAATTTGTTGAGAATATTGATATTTATTTTGAGAGCTTCAGACACTACTTCGCAATTTTTTCGATTTGTAAATTTATGTTCTGTCCATTCTTCTTTAATCTGAAGATAAGTTTTAAATCCATACTGAATTAGTTTTTATAGAACTTGTATTCTTTCTCTCTGGTATTAGTTTTTAATCTAAGCTTCAGACACTAAGTTGCAATTTCAGATCGCGTTCATCGTAACACCATATTTATGCTCCCTATTATGCTCTTTAGATTGTGTAAAATATCTTGAACTATCCATGAGTTATGTACTAAATTTTCATTATGTTCTAATTTTATTGATGAGCATATGCTCTCTATTGAAGTAAAGAACGTGTTCGAGATTAATGTTGTAACTATGTAACGTAGTGTTAGTTACTGTATTACTGAACGTGACCGATTATATTATTGCAGTCGAAGAAATTATAGATGAAGTGCCAAACGAACACAATGATGTTTCGGTGGAATCGGATGACGAGAACGAGACGGACTCCGTTAACATAGTAGAAGGTCAAACCTCATTGGGAGACGATGTGATTGTACCCTAGGTGGGTATGCAGTTTAAGGATTTGAAGGACATGTTTGATATGTACAAAAAGATATGCGTACGCCGTTGGTTTTCCCGTTAAGAAAAGAAACTCGAAAATGGAAGACGATTGAGAATTGAGATATGTGATACTCACATGTAGCTATGAAGGTCGAAGACTTTGTAATACTAGCGAACAATTCAGATGGGCTATAAAGCTAAAATCTTTGCATCTGCAGATATTTATGGGGATTGAAGAATTAACACGGTCCACCTCAACCACAATCACGAAACTAGCCCGTCAAAGTCGAGGTTATTTCGATGCAACTGAGAGTTAAGCGCACATGTGAAACGCAAGCTACAAGTGAATGATTTAGCAGGAATTCCATTGCATCAAAGTTACAATTCCGTGGTCGTGGGAGTAGGTGGTTATGAGAACATGAGGTGCGTGGAAAAGGATTATCGAAATCACATTGAAAAAGTGAGACGATTTAGATTTGGAGAAGGAGATGCCGCAGCAATACAGTCATACTTTTCAAAAATGCAAGCACAGTGCTCGGGATTTTACTTCAGCATGGATTTGGATGAAGATTCGCAGCTGAGGAATGTATTTTGGGCAGATAGGCAAGTGTATAAGGAGCTCGGCGATGTTGTTACATTTGATACCACTTACCTGACAAACAAGTATAACATGCCTTTTGCCCCTTTTTTTGGCGTAAATCATCACGGACAATTAACATTATTTGGTTGTGATTTGGTATCGAATGAAGACACAGATGCTTTTGTGTGGTTGTTCATAACATGGTTTCAGTGTATGCAGGATAAGGCACCACTTGGAATAATTACCGATCAAGATAGGGCAATGCAAAATGCAATTCATATCGTTTTTCTAAATACAAGGCATAGATGGTGTTTGTGGCACATTCTGAAGAAGTTTCCTGAGAAGTTCAGATACCATGATGATAAGACATTGATTTTCCGATCAATATACGTATTGGCTTATGATTCGCAGTTTGTTCAAGAATTTGAAGAAGGTTGGGCTGCTTTCATTGATACTTATGCGTTGCATGATAATGATTGGTTGTCTGGACTATATGAGAACAGAGATCGTTGGATTCCTTGTTTTCTGAAGACTAGTTTCTGGACAGGGATATCAACAACACAAAGAAGTAAGAGTATGAATGCATTCTTCGATGGGTATGTGCATTCCAAGACTTCATTTAAGCAGTTCGTTAAACAATATGAACGAGCATTGCGTAATAAAGTTGAGAATGAGTTCCAAGCTAATTTCAAGTCGTTTTCGCAAATGTTACCGTGTGCAACACAATATGAAATGGAGCACCAGTTTCAAACAGTTTACACAATCTCAAAATTTAAGGAAGCTCAGAATGAGTTCACGGAGAAGGTTTACTGCGATATCATATCTACTTCGGAGGGGCACTCTGGTACGATGTACGAGGTAAGAGAGGATGTCATGTACGATGGGCAACGCAAGAAAAAAAATTTGTTATCTCATTCGACAGATAGAATTGTGATTTTGTTTGCAGCTGTCACTTGTTCGAGTTTCGGGGAATAGTTTGTCGGCATGCTATTGCAGTATTGATTCGTTGTGATGTCACAATACTTCCAGAAATGTACATACTACGGAGATGGAGGAAAGATGTGAGTAGAGCACACACAAGGGTGGCAGTGAATTACGATGGTTTGGTTAGTTCTCTTGAACAGTTGAGTTACGACAACATATGTCGCGCATTCGCACAGGTGGCAGATCTTTTCGCAGATGATGAATGTGAATCACGTGTGATTATGGACTGGATAAAACTTAAATGTGAAGGTCTTATGACTTCAAAAAAGTCGTGTAGTGGAAGCAATGGCATCTCACAGCATATTTTTCAATTAGCAGATCAGTGCACTGATTCTCAAAATAATGCTAGCGTGAATATCCGTGATCCGAAATCGTCGCGCACAAAGGGGCGCCGAAGAAGCTTCGAAGAAAGGGTCCATTAGAATCAATTTCAAAGAAAGCTAAGGTATGTTAAGACGTTCGACAGTGACCTTTAAATGTGTCGAAATATTAATACTAACTATATTCGATCCACATTTAGGGCAGTTCGGCATCGAGCAAGGGGAAGCGCCCGAGAATGAGGCAAAGTGATGTAGCAGAGAATGTTGTCGACAATCAATGAGCTCAATCACAACAATATGTCGTTTAGACACCATTCTCATATTTACAGTATTCCATGCCGACAACATTCCCGTTACCACATTATTCCAACGCAAGACAATTATCCATTTCAGGACTACTACCATCTTCGAGTTTGATTCCTCATTCATCAGCAAATGTTATATACAGTTCACAAGGCAAGAACAGTGGAAGACTTTTAAACTTCAAATGTGTAGTTATTTCATGTACGCACATTTAATGATCTCATGTATTGTAGGTGAAGCAATGCCGTACTACTATTCGCCTTTACTAGATCACTGAAGAAAGCAGATCTGAAGGGGAAGAGCGGGTTCGTTAGAGTGGATCTGAACGTTCCATTGGATGATAACTTCAACATCACCCCCGACACTATAATCTGAGCCGCTGCCCCACCATCAAATACTCGATCAGATATAGAGCTAAAGTCATCCTCGCCTCTCACCTTGTACGTATAAATTCTTCTTCAATCTGAAGATTAGTAGATAATCTATAGTCATGTAGTTAAATTAGGAATATTTGCAAGTTGTTTCTTTCTGCTTAATGGAATTGATGAAATGTATTTTATTGCTATGCATTTTGATCCATGATTTGATATTGTCCATTTTTTTTTTTTAAGATTACGATTTCGTTTCCATTGATTTTAAATGTTTGTTAAATTTTATGGTAATGTCCTGTTTACTGTGATGTGCTTTATTCGGGTGGATGAAACATTGTCCTCAGATGCAAATATAAGATGCTAATTATTTCCTTTTTTTCCCATAAAAAATGTAGTTGTCTCACTTTAACGGTTCATTTTTTTACTTTCCTGTGCAGGTTCTTTTCTGTTAGTTTTTCCACGAAGCTTGCGAGAATTGTCATTGGGCTTCAAACTTATGAAAACAATAAATGGAAATAACAAGAACTCTCATGCAGCAACGACGTTTGTATTGGCAACTGCCCATACATTTTTAGATAACTTGCATTGTTTGGGTCTTAATTTAGGGCAGATATAGCTTACCCAATATTTGAGTGTTATTAAGTGCTCAGTTTGATGTTCCATTGGTTGTCTGATTATTGTTTTCCGTGATTATTTAAGGAGACTTAAATGTTTAATGGATGTTTCAATTTGCTTGGACTTAATTGATCAAGTTCTTGGAAAATTACAGTGAGTTCATTTAAATGTCTGATGGATGTATATCATAGATCATTGCCCTTATTACGGGTTTTATATCCTAGATTGTAGCAGCCAACACATTTGTTTCTACAACTAAAGATGCAAAAAATATTAATTCCCTTTCTGTTGTGGTTACAACGATTATAGCATGAATTGTAGTAGTAATCATCGATTTCTACCTCTACAAACACGAACATCAGTACCACGATAATCACACAACTCCAGGCCTTCATGTTTGTATCAATTTTAGAACCTACTAGAGCTTTTGTAATTTGGACAGGATCAATAATATTGAAGGTGGTAAATTTCTGAAACAATTATGGTTCAAATCTTTTTAATAGCATCAGGTGAAAGTAGCGTTTTTGCCTTCCTGATCTCAATCTTTAGCCTCTCAGTTCGGAATTTTGATGCCAATGTAGTAAAAATCAGATTACATGAATTTTTTTATAGAATTTATACAAAAGTTCACATTCAAATAGTTTACAAACATAGTTCACATATATTCGATCATAATAATCATACACATACAAAACTTCATGTAATCGTTCGATTAATAATTATTAATCAAGGCGACGCCTCTACTCTTGTATTCGACTCCATGCTACCTTTTGCCTTGCATACTGTCACGTTCACCGAAATCCGAAGGTCTACTTCATTGTTGACGCAAATGCGAGATTGAAACATTTCTGACAGATTGTCAATTCTTTCGGCCGCCGCTTGGTTAACTGAGGAAGTGCTACTGCTGGAGGATTCACAGCTTGATTTTTCTTTCACAACCCAATCCCAAAAACCACAATTGTCATTGCAGCAAAGAAATAATTGCCATTTATTTGCAGTCTCCTTCTCAACCACGAAACACTTCTCAAATCCATGCTTGCATGATGGACGTCGATGTTTCTGTGGGCATTCGGCAAAGTAGTGGCTTTTAGATCTACAACTATTATATATTCTAACATTCCTTCCAACCATTCTGCGATGGGAATAAACCACATAGCAATAGCATTTAAACATAAATAACATGAAAACTAAATATAAATTGAGTAGCACGTCATGCCTTTTTTTTTTGGGGAGGGTAAAGAAACTCAAATCTAGAAACAGAAGTATTTGCCTTTAGATTCTTATTAGGCCTACAAGGCCAATTTTTTGAACACTCAACACCAGAAAAAGACTATATGAAATGTCTCATGAGCACATTTTCTGGCATCGAAACCTGAAAATGTTCCTGTCGCAAAACTAATGACCAGTCCAAAGCAAGGAGCTCACAACAATAGAGGGATGGAATCATGTCATTTATCTATGTGCACCAGTCGAATTTAATCCACAGAATGTTTTGTACACTAGACAAGTCAAGACTAAAGAAATAGACACATATAATCTAACCAAGCATGGTCTATGTGTTTCGTCCTTTAACAAGACACCAATTTTTTATTAATTTAGATATGGCAAAGCTTTCAGACACACTCAACTAGAAATCTCAAAGATCCCAGAATATGCAAGAGACAAAGATGTTGATTAATGTTGGTGAAAACTAATTCTACAACATCATTAATGATTAAATTTTATGCTGAGATGCTGTCGAAATCTTAGTTTGGCATTAATTTAGCAGAATATCAAGTTCATTAAGAAAAGATGACATTAGCAAGCTACTCTTTCTTTATCAAACATTTTCAAGATTTTCCTTATAAAAAAGGCTTCAATAATTTTATCTAAGTTCCCGGTTTTCACATTAAATTCAGTCATAGAATTGGAAATTTCTAGAAGAAAAACGAAAAAATAAAACACATCCTTTCACAACTAAGTTAAAACAAACACTATGGTTTACTTTTTTTCTCATTATTTGAGTGTGAATCATATTATTGATGAGGAAAAATTCCGAACCAGCTGAGTACAATCAGGTGTCTATGTAACTCCAATATCAAATTCCATGCCTTCATCTTCTGAACCTCTTCAACAAATATCGAAAAAACTATAATAGCAAATATAAATACTGGTAAATATTAGAAATCATACCTTGACTCAAAATGAGGTAAATGAAAAGGACAGCTTTAACCCATGAATGAAGGGAAAATACGGTTTCGCAGCAACTTAAGAATTTTCAACTTTGTTTTTCATCTTAGCTGGAGTATCAGTTAGCAGCGAGAGGAAGAGCAGTCGGAGTGGAGCAGAAAATGTTGAGTGCGCTGCGACCGGAGATCCAAAATCGTCGGGTGCCGGAATAGTAGATGGAAGTGCTGTCGGAGGAGCGATGGTACCTTACATTGACGTGCAGCCGGAGATGGTGACAATGTGACGCTTAATTTGGGTGGAATTGATTGTATGGGTGGTGGGTGGGGGAAGGGATCCGTGTTTGAAGAGGTGTTCCAATTTTTTAATTTTTTAATTTTTTTGTTTTTAAGTGAATTCTACGTCAGTCGGGAAATGCCCTGTCAGTGAGCCGGGATGTGTAGCGGGATTGCTCAACAAAATGCTGCTCCACTGCCTTGTCATGTTTGAAATGGTACTCGACCCATTCAAACTTCTCGTCCGCATCACAGTGTCTCGGTTATTCTTGTTGCTCAGAGCATGGAAGCGAAATAGTACATTTTTGTTCGTCTCACAATCGTATTGTCCGCCAATAACTCCTGCATACACTCAAGACACTCATTCCTACTCCTTGTGATAAGGCTTTGCAGCTTCGCCACTATCCCCTCGACGGCATTGCTTGTACGATCAAAGGAGAATGACAGTTTACGGGCAGATATTTTCTTCTGTTTTCCTTTTCGCTTAGTCAAGGTGGACTTCCTCTTGTCGCCATTACAGAACCCAGATATGTTGCTGGTAGATTTACCTCGTGACTTCGAATTGACTTTGTCGCGGCGTTGCTCTCTAAGGAAATTGGAATCTCGTCCATATGGTCTTCTTTGTTGCTATCGTCAGACAAGTTGAACCTAGTCTGACATAATTTTGTTGATGTCAAGGCATGCTTGTCGGAGTTGTAAGTGTCCCCAAATAGTTGTTGGTAGCGAACGTAGATTTCATTGCAATCAACTTTTTTATAATCCTTGTACAAATTATTATCCTACGAAACTTACAAACAACATAAATTGGAAAGGGTTTTTTGACAGCAAGATCTTATATCTGTAAGTGTTATGCTCTCAGTCCCATCAATTTTGGACATAAAAACTTTTAATATATATATATATATATTCGATACATATTTATGACAATATCTATTATTTAATTAAATTAATATTCTAATAAATCAAATAATGGAATCCGTAGATTCAAGTCCTGGTGATTTGTTAATCACAAGAAGTAGTGATTGTGAGATACAAATTACTTATTACTGAATCTTAAATCGTCCATTGTCGAAGTAATAACGAGATATTGATATCATTATTGCGGATAGATCATCACATGTTGCATTCTTTCTTGTGAAGTAAGTAGTTGATCTCACAAGCTAAAGTGTGGTGACATTTGAATGAATGCGTGGATGTTTTGTTGTAGAACAAAACATTGGAGACCCACTGGAAGATTCTACATGGATAACTATCTGAATGTTAGTGGTTAATCTCTAACGTTCGGTAGTGGAATTGGTCCTTTAACTTAATGTCAACATAGTGCCTTATATGAGGACAGTCATATTTTGGTGGTGTTAGATTTTGGTGAACTCATAAGTCGAAAATGAGTTTTCTACTTATATTGACTTAACAGTGAGATAAAAGAAATGATCGATAAACGAGATTGACATATATCCATATCTCGTAATTGATCGGATCATATGACAAAAGGATTGTAGTTACGGTAAACGAATAAGTTTGGTTTTGTCACATCATGTGACATTTCCCGTCACATGAACTATCTGAATGTTAGTGGTTAATCTCTAACGTTCGGTAGTGGAATTTGTCATTTGACTTAATGTCATTATAGTGTCTTATATGAGGGCGGTCATACTTTGGTGATATTGGATGTTGTTCTGCCAAGGGTCGCTAATACAGTATCGTTCGGGTATATCAAGAATCATATGAAAATTGTGAATGACCAATAGAGGATTCGTCACTCTTAGATAGTAAGAGATTATGATCTACATTTTATCCAGTTAAGTTGATAATGAAATTCTTGGCCAAGGAGAACTTATAAGTCGAAAATGAGTTTTCAACTTACATTGACTTAACTGTGGGATAAAAGAAATGATCGATAAACGAGATTAACACATATCCATATCTCGTAATTGATCGGATCATATGATGAAATGATTAAAGTTTCATGGTAAACGAACAAGTTTGGTTTTGTCACACCACGTGACATTTCCCAGTACATGTATTGCCCTGACACATTGCTAGATGTCAATCTGGGATGACAAATGTAAATTAGTAATAAATTAAAAGAGGTGTTTTACTTTATCGACTTTCATAGATCAAAATAATAATTCACGTCGTTAGGTATCGTGATTGGGAATCTAATGGGTCACATACAAAAGAGAACCAAAAGAATGAGATTTTACCAATTAATTAATTGACAAGTATTTAATGATTAATTAATTAGGTTGCTTATTAATAGGCCCGAATTAATTAATTCATGGACCAGATTTAATTAATTTGATTAATTAAATAATGGACCGGGTTAAGTTTAAGAGATGGACCAAACCCGCTTGGACTTATATTAATAGGCTGCTAGGATTTGAAAACGATATGGAATAATTCATTATTCTTGCTAGCACAAGAAAATAAAAGTCTAACCGTCATTCTTATTCTCTGTGTGGATCATCATTGGAGGTTAGACAATTGGATAGCTTGGATTGAAGATCATGATCATTGGAGTTCAAGAAAAAGCAAAGGAGTTTTTGAAATTCATCAAATGTATTAATTCTATTACAATTTCTATCTAAACACAAAGCAGATCATTATATGAGAATTAAAAAAAATTATTTTCCCCTGCGCATGATTAAGTAGATTTCCAACAGTGGTATCAGAGTCCACTTTGTGTTTGTTACAGCAGCTGCAAGGCACAGTGGCGTCTGCACGCTGCTGTAGGGCAGCGCTGCCGTTCCAGTTGCATTACAGCGTTCACGTTGCCGTAGACGGCGAGGAGCCGCCGCCGGACTCCGGAGGCGACCGTGGATGATGGGTGAGGTGCTGGTTATTGCTGGCTCCGCTAATGGGGAAAATGTTTTTTAGGGTTTTCACTGGTTTTGTTAAGGTGGAACGGTTTGCGGGCGACAAATGCAATTTCTGAAATTGCAGGCCCCCGCTTGCAAATATGAAAAAAGGTCATTTTGTAATTATTTAAATGGAGGCACTGTCATGCAATTTTCGAAATTGAAAGGGTTGTTTATAATTTTAAAACTTGGGCCAATTTGCAATATTCAAAAGTGTTTTGAATTTAAATATTAAAATAGTTTTAAATTAGATTTTAAAAT
>CAIGRP010111894.1:0-62937 GCA_903798385.1 Fraxinus cuspidata
TAGAAATAAATGAAACTGGCAAGCAAGTTACATAGTTTAAATAAAATTCTTGTAAATGTTTTTTTTAGAATATGGAATACACATCTCAGGATGTCTATTCAAAAACTTCTACACAAGTTCAAATGAGAAAAATATAAAGCTTTCTACCAGCTGTTATAACCCAGAAGGCCTATTTTGGATTTAAACTGATTTCTTGAGTGCAACACAAAAGTGAAAATCTTTGCAGTCTTCTTATATTTGCATTGGGGAATTCGCAAACCAAAAGATGAAATAATTGTTGTAGGCTGAAGCAGAGAAGGTGTGGAAGAAGTTGCAAACTGTAATGTATGTCTCAGTTTTGTACCAACTGTTACAGATAGGACCTTTTTTTTTTTTTGTTTCAATTGGTTTTGTGAGCTCATTGAAGGGAATTTTTTTTTTGTACAAAAAATCTTGCTAGTTAGTAAGGAATTGACGTAGCAAAGTTGGATTTGATGTTGTGGGCAAAACGTGTATAAGTAGTTGTTGTTTGCCTTTTGACCTCCTTCAAGAGCAAATGGGGTTGTGAAGTCAACAATTGTGGATATAGGTGGGCAGAAGTCCAAATTACCTGTAATACTTAAATGAATGACAGAAGATTGAAGAAGAGAAGATATTTAGAGAAACGAATAGTAACTAAGGAATTGCTGTGTGAAAATGAAGAATGAAAAATAATAAATTAATTCGTGTTGCACAATAACCTCGTGTCTGTTATGTGCGCAGGCGTGGTGGACACCGTGCGGACATCAAGTGCATGGTATCCGCACAGTATGGACATCGTGTCCACTCGTGTCCGCGAAACGTGAAAAATTATTATTATTATTATTATTTGCAGTGCTAACAAGTGTACAATACATTTACAATCAAAATGAAAACACTTATATTTTTAACACTATGGATTGTCTTTGAAAAAAACCTTCACGAATGAACAGTCAATGATGCCTTGCCCAAGAAGATTCAAAGACTATTGAAAGTCAACAAGGTACAAATGGAAATATGAAGGTAAAAATGGGATGTAAGACATAGTACAACTAGAAAAATTCAGGGTAGAAATGAGATATGGAAAAAACCTTCAGCAATGAACAGTAAACGGTGGGGAGTTAAAAATGAGATATAATAAGAGGGTAGAAATGGAATATGGGAAAAAGCTTCAGAAAGGAACAGTGAGCGGTGGATTCACTCTTTTAAAATAGTAGGGATAAACCCTTGAGAAGTCCTGTCTCCATATTCTCTCTTTCTTGGCATTTATTAAACAAATCGACAAAATTGAGTTTTCAAGTGAAGTTCTATTCTTTCTTATAAGCTTCCAGAAGCGCAGATTGCATTTTCAATATAATCTTTAGGAGAAAGGTTTAACTTCATAATAGCCTGAAGTATAGAAGCATAAACCTTCTGATCCCTATCGATAATCTTCCAGATAGTTGAGAATACATTTTCAAGCACAACTATTCAGCGAGTCCATTTGCAATCACAGTCAAAAATATCAATGTCATCACAAGCCAAAGCATAGTATTTCTTTCCTTGATTCCTTCAACTAAAATTCTCTCCTTCACACTATAGAACGTAAATTTCGAATCTAAATCAGTACACTACACTTCTAAACTTTTTATACATATACGTATATGCATACATGTGTATAGTATAACTATAGAATTATTCACTGTTCACCCTCGCGTCTCTGCTAATGCATACACCTTGCCTCTACAGTGCTTGCTGGATCGATCAAGTGGCTGCTACGGTTTCTACTACACCATGCTAGGAGTAAATTTTAAGTAAATTTACTTTTAGCAATGTAACTTAACCTAAGCAACATCAAAACTTCACCAACCAAAATATTGGCTGCAAAGCAACCTTTAAAATCATTAAGAACAATCCATCGCCAACAATCGCAGTCCAAACAACAGAAAATTGGGTACAAGACCGGGAAACAAAAGAAATGCAAATAGCAGACAGACGAAGCAATATATACATTCCGAACAAAACAGCATGTTCTATGTTGAAATTATGTACAAGAATCATCTAGGTACCACCAATCCTCGAGACTAGAAAATATCAAGTAACTGTTCAAACAAAAATACAGACCAATCATGTTACAGTGCCAGATAGGTTGAAAGAAAGTTTGACATAATGTCGTATGACATTCTATCATTGAACCGTTTAAAACATGGTGAGCTTCTCCATCCATCGTCTGCTGCAACCTACGCTACTGTCATTGCATATGTCAAAATCCTTCTGGCAAAGTGGCACAATCCAATACAGACTGCCTCCCACCTCAAAACATCCCAGTCCTCCAGAAGCAATCTATTATTGGACACTTCAGCATTCATGAAATTACTATTTTTTATAGGGTTCATCTACAGAACAACTCTTTACCTAAACTTCTCGGGCATATCAAAACCGAATCTACACATAAACCACCTTTGGTATGAGTACAATCAATCTGAGTCAAAGAATATTTGATCTTTGTTGATGCATTAGGATCCTCGACTACAAAATCTCCCATGTGGTAGTGTACCCAATTTCCAAGATTGTCCAACATGTGGTGGGATACAGCATGCTGCCCGTCCAGCGTTGACAACTGAAATTTAACTGGTTTTATGTCCCACCCATGAACATCGTCTGAATTACAGACCCGACGACCCAATCTCTTGCCAACCCTTCCCAGTTGAAGTCTGAAGAACAAACTGTATGTCCCTGCCTGAAATTGGAACTCGAGGTCCCCACCTACTTCAAGCCACCAGATCTGTTGAAGATATGCAATTGTTTGGAATCTACAGGAAGAAGCCACAAGATATCATTCAGTTCATTCTCTATTGCTAAATACTAAATTCAAAAGCATTATATAAAGAGACATTAACAGGATTTGGATGCATAAGGCCAAAATAACTGTAAGCCTGAAGTTACTGCATGAACTAACCAGGCAATAAAGCTGGTTCCTAAAATTCTAAACATTTTTTACATGTACAAATAAAAGCCAGAGTTATATTAATATCCATAGGCTCTCATTGGTGATCAATGTCATAGCTTTTCATGGGCCAAATTGTTTTACCAAAAGGATAATGTCCCAGTTACACTTGCTTATCCATGTTCATTAAATTTGGTCTGTAATCTATTAATGAATTTCATTGTCAGCTTATAAGATAACATCAAAATCTCAAAGATCGACCTTACAACCAATAATACCTCCAAGATTCTTTCCTTCAAAACAATGTGGTTCGATTGCTTACAACCAAAACTAACTAATCAATTTTATTAAAATATTAAGCAAATTCAAAAACTAGCCAGCATCGAAGGGGTGGAGGCAGAGTTGCGTTGGAGCTAGAGGACGATCGTCTTCTACACCACCCCCATCTTTTTGGATAAATATTTTCATCTCTTGTTCTCTTAAACATCAATCTGTTGAACTGGAAAGTTGCTAGATCTTTCAATGCGAGTACTGTAATTCGATGCAGGATTTACCTATTGCACCTAAGTTAAAGTGAAAAGAAATTGAAAAGAAGAATTATATATTATTTGGACAAGAACTCAAGCATTCAACTACCATCTCCAGACTGCCTAAAAGACTTTCTTTTCAACTAATTTTCACGTTTCTTTTTACCACAGTTACCGAAACTCAGAATTATAAATCATTTTTATTTAAGGTTTTAGTTTCAGGATTCTTTCTTCTATTTTCTTTTGATCCCTCATGAGAAGAAAGAAAGAAAGAAAGAAAGAAAGAAAGAAAGAAAGAAACCTAAAGCAATTACGAAAAGAAATCTTTTTTCCATATGCAAACTTTCTCTGAATAAAAGCAATCTATTCACATTTTCTGACAAATATTTGTGCATATATATATGCGCAACAACAAAACAAGCAGGCGGATGTTTAAAATACCAACCTAGATTTATCAGTTTGAAGGAGATTCCAATACCTCCGATCATCTATACCCGTAATCGCCATCGCCTTTGAAGAAATTGACAAACATGTCCCTCCTGTTCTCTTGTCAATCCAAAATTCCTATTCCCACAAAAAAAAAGGACAATCAAATTTCACAATCCAGGACCAGAAAGAGGAAAAAATAAGAATTTGAACAAGCAAACCTTTGTGCCACCGTCAAAAGGGTTAGGTCTGCAGAGCCTGGCATATATATCCTTTTTACCCATGGTAATCAGGCCTTGATCAGGCAGTTTGCTTAAAATAAAGGGATAGTTGGAGGGCAATTTGGGGACCCAGATGAAATCTGCGGAGGCGGCTGCCCGGAAAGCCCGGTTGATCCGTGCGAACTTGGCAATCTCCGGCGGCTCCAAGTAGGAGAGAACCAGGGCCATACATGATTCCGGTATATCCTCCAGCTTAGGCTTCATCGGCCCATCGGGTTCCCCAGTCATAGCAGATGCATTTGCACCCATTAATGGATTTAACGAAATTGCAGTTGAGAGACGGAGAGAAAGCAGAGAGGAATTTCTCTTTAACTCAAGAATTTGAGAAGCGGTGCGAGTTTTTAGAGAGGGTGGGGAGTGGGGACGGTAGTTTCTACATTTTCATTGTGTACAATTATTCGCAGTGCGGATCGTAGGTCTAAAATCGCACGGGGTTAATTTCGGAAGAGTCGACAAGTGAAGGTAGCTTGACAGAGGTGTTGCAGAAAACGGGAGGGAATGATACTGGAGGGAAGAAGGCCTCGTTTTATTGGGATCTGTCATGGAGGCGGAAAGGTTCTTATCCAGTGCAGTGAGAGGTCGCCGCACGCTCCTCTGACCGTTATTAAAACAAATATTCAATTATATTTTCTTGTAATAAAATATTTTAAACGTAAATTCACAATTTTTTCTCACGTTTTAATCACATATTTTTCATAATATAGTATTTTTTTTAAAAATATGTGTTAAAAATAGAAAAATATGTTCAATTTACTTATAAAATATTTTATTAAGAGAATGTATAATTGAAAAAGAACTCAAAAAGAAGTAAATTTTTAGACAATGCAGTCAAACATGAACTTGACGTATAACAATTGCAAGGAAAATGACATAAATTTAAGATGTACTAAACTCTATAAATTTGGCCACGTAAATCCCGAAATTATTGATTAAATACTATAATAATTTATAAGATTTAAGTTTATAGCCGAGCTTTAGTTTAACTAAAAAATTACAAAACTTCAGCTTAATTTGACTTGATAATTTTCTTTAAAGTATGATTAACAGCACAGACAAGTAAACAAGGTTTCCTAAGCTGGAAAGATACTTTTAACTAAACCTTATCCATATCCATAAAATTTACTTTGTTACAATGACTAGGGGGCCCCACCCTCTCCATTTTTCTTCCTCTTGGAAAAAGCTCCACAGCTCTTTTCTCCCCTATTCACCCCAATTAGAGATCAAAGCATTGTTCCATCGCAGCGAATTCCATAAAAAATGTCACATTTGAAGAAAATAAATTTCACTTTGACTATTTGATTGCAACGTGGAAATGAAAATCGAATTTCAAGGTACAACCACTTTAAGTTGCATTTTCTTTGTTTTCATATAAAACGAATTCTTATGAGTTTAATGGTTTTTATTTTCAACTAACAAGGAATTGGAATTCATTTCCATATTTGCCTATTAAATAAATCCAAAATAAGATGAAAAACACTATAAAATAAGTCAATCATGATACATATACAATGATGGTTGATAATCATGATTTGACATATTATATTCATCCATTTTAAAAAAATCAAGAACTTTTTCTAAAATAAACTGTCCAGATTTTTTCACATCAAACATTATCTACAACTCTTTTCAATCATCATTGTACATGTAGATTAATTCAAAATAAGTAGGGTGGTATTTTTTAGCACAAGGTTAATGATGCTTTACTTTTATATATTTAGGCTAATGAGACACACACAAATGGAGCTGGCAAAAACCTTTGTAAACCCTTCCAAAAACTATCTTAGACAGGAAATTGAAAATTCACTTGTACAACGTAGTTAACGCTTTACAATGCTTGCTTGAAAACATACTTTAACCCTTTTGGAAAACATCATATTTTCCCATAATCGAATTGCAATTCAATTGTCATAACTGGTAAACGCAATTTATCACTTGTTCGGACCGTTAAAAGTAGGCGTTTGTGATTACTTTTAATGAATAAATACATCATTTTGTATTTTTATTGATTATTTTAGGAGAAAATTTGGCGTTAGATGACAAATGATGAAAATGGAGGTGTTTTTAATGAAAATGATCGAAGTTGGATGAATTCTAAAATTTGGGGATCAAATTGTCATGTTTGACAGTTGAGGACCTCCCATTGCAATATTGAAGGGCTTGGACTGAACAAGAAATTGAAGGACTAAATTGAGAGGAAATGAAAAAAATATTGATAGTTGCGATCACAACAATCTATTCTCAAGCGATTGCAACGAGCACAACAGTGACCATCAATCGTTTACTATACAATCGCACGAGTTTAAAGGGCGTGATCTCATGGCTTTTCAAACTGCCAAAATTTTGCTCTCCTAATTTGAATCAATTGTTAGTTGTACACTATTTTAGGGATCAACATATTATATTCATTGATTCCCAAGATTTGTTGCTCTAATTTGGGATTCGAATGCCGAACGCCAAAGATTTATCGAGGGATCTACAATTGTCAAGGAAGAGATTGAAGATCCGATGGGATACGTGCTGAAGATCCACAATAGCTTGAAATTCTAGTCTTATTTCGTTGTAATTGAATCTTCGGTGATGTTCTCGATCTTTTATTTGCTTCATTCCGCAATTATGAGTGACTAATTTCTTAAATGTTAGAAATTAGGATGAACGATATAGCTTAATTTTAATATTTATTTAATTAAAACTTTGATATATGTTAACTGCTTAATGAGTGCTTAATTATATTCAATTACTTGATCATCAATTGATGAATTTTAGGAAATATATTGAGGCTGGGAAGTGATATATTTGAATAATTAGTGCAATAAGTGACGTAGATTTTGATAAGAGATCCAAAGATACTCTTATAAGTTATACAATATTGATTAAGTTTTGCGAATTAATACTTTTGTATGTATATAAATTTATTCAGAGATATAGAAAATCCGAGAATGTGAATAGGTCTAGATTTACTCGAAAGATTATTATGTAAAATTGAATAATTTTATTCTTAACACATGAAAAGAGGTTGAATAATGTTGAATTAAGAGGATATTAGTTAATACACGAAATAGAAATTCCTTACTATCTAATCCCTTATCTTCCAAAAAGTCGATTAAATAGATAAATTTAGTATAACTTTACTTTTAACCTAAATTCTGGATTTGTTAATTGGTTACCACGTCAATCTAATTTGAAGCTAGTTCTGGAATATAAAAAAAATTGATAATAGGTAAATAGTCTTTGTAGGCGATATTTATTTGAAATCCATTTTATTACTTGATGTGATCGGTAATTTGGGGTGTAAGCGAGCAATAACACAATAACAATTCTAGCGAAGAGCATAGGCTAGATATAATAAGAAATCACCACATAAGATATAGTTGTTAACACAGTCTCAAATTTTAGTGCCTGTGTAACTTTTACGCTTCGACAAGGAAAGATGCATTCATCCGTGAAAATTTGGGGCATGGTGAAAATAGAGCCGTTTAAATCACGAAGCGCTACAAATTAGGAAGGCAATGAAGGATGGCATAGGGTATGTCGTCGGCTGAAGCTTTTTTAATGCAATTAGACGTGGAAGTGATAATTTGCCATAGATAATGCACATCAAACGAGAGATCTCAAAGAAAAATGGAAGTTTAATGCATGATTCAACCCTTTAGATTTAGAAATCAAATTTTACTAATATTGTGGACTTACTATTCTCAATAAATTTGAACTCGACTATACAAATTATTTCGTCACTCCGATTCATTTAAAATGTTTATTATGATTCATGTCCCTTTTTTTTTTACAAAGTTATAGTAAACATGGGCAAGGGAAAATCTCAAAAGCTATTGAGCCCTTATTTTTCTATCATTCTTCAAAAAATTCTTTTTTTTTTTTTGCCTTTTAAAATTCATTTTCCACCTCACATTTTTACAATAAAATAGTTTACACATAAACTCGTAATTTTCTTACTTTTTATATACACATTCTCAAAAAAATATTATTCTAAAACTTATTTTTCAGAAACAAAAAAAAAAAATCTAATTTTAATGAGTATCAATCAGGGTTTGAATTTCTTTTGATCACACAAGGGAAAAGTAAGATGGGTTAATTTGTTTGTAAGGGGCTGTGATAGGGAAGTTTACAATTGTTGAGATGACAATACATGTATTTTCAAACTGTCGTGCACACAGTTGAACTCAAGTAAGTTTATTGAGTCATGTTTATCTACTGTTCTCCAAAGCTTTTTTTTTTCTAAAATTCATTTTCCATCACACATTCTCATAATAAAATAATTTGCAAATAAGTCCAATTTTTTTCTTATTTTTAACCACACATTCTCCAAAAAAACATTATTTTAAAACTCATTTTTCTAAAAAAAAAAAAAGAAGTGGGTTAATCTGTTTGAATAGGGGCTATTGACAAGAAAATTTACAAGTGCTAAGATGACAACACTTGTATGGTAATTTTTTTTTTTACCAAATATCAATGAAAATCCATCGATTGTTTTTCTATAAAAAGAATTCTGCCAAAGTGCCGTGTACACATAGCAGAACTCAAGAAAGTTTATTTGACCTCACGTTTGTCATCCATTCTTAAAAAAATCTTTTTTAAACTTTATTTTTAATCACACATTCCCACAAAAAAATAATTTACACATAAACCTAAAATAATTCTACTTTAACTACACATTAATAAAAAAGTTATTATTTCAAAACTTATTTATCAAAAAAAAAAAAAACTATTTTAATGGGCATCAAACAGGGCTTGAATTTCGTTTGACCACACAAGGGAAAGAAAGTTAGGTTAATCTGTTTGTATCAAGGTCTTTTGCTAGGAAATTTAAATGTGCTGGGATGACAACACTTCAATGGCTGTCATTTTTTTCGACCAACTGTCAGTGAAAAATTGACAAGTATTTATTTTTTGGAAAATGCTTTTTGTATATCGGGTTGTACACTCCCCTCACATATAAGGGGGCCCACCTCGAATAAAAAATTTGTGAGCCCCCTATTGTGAGGGAGGGCTGTACGGTGTATTTGAAGCATATTCCTTATTTTTTTGGTAAAAAAATCCTATCAAACTGCACTATACACGTAACAGAAGTTACAGAACTCAAGAAAGTTTATTTAGAAGACGCAAGTTACAGAGATTTGGGCTCTTGTGCCCAGCCCAACAGAATATAGTACTATAATCTTACACGTGCGAAGCCCACGTTTATTATTCTCTCTCACTTTCTACACGCATAGAACATAAAGCACTGAAATCCAGAGAGAGAGCGGAGAAACGAAACCCTAGATAGCACGTCATCGTTTGGGTGTTTACAGTCAGATCACGAAATGGAGGCGGAGGACGAGGCCACTGGACAGATGATCGAAGAGGAGGAGATATACGTTAATGGCGGTGGAGATGGCGACGAGTCGAAGCGTCACAGGCCAATCATAAGTGGCGAGCAACTGGACATCGAGGCGTACGCGGCGCTGTACACCGGACGCACGAAGATCAGACGGCTTCTTTTCATCGCAGAGAAATGCGGCAACGCTTCGATGCAGTTGGATGCCCTGAGGATGGCTTACGACGAGATTAAGAAGGGGGAGAACACGCAGCTGTTCAGAGAGGTTGTGGCGAAGATTGATGGGCGTTTGGGTCCCAATTATGGGTCGGATAATGCCTGGGCTGATGCTGTGGACAGGCGGGCTGAGATGAGGAAGGAGAGGCTCGAGAACGAGCTCAATGCTTACAGGGTATAGTGATTACTACTTGCCTACATTAGCACCTTTGCAGGAATATCTTCTATCTTATTTTATGGAGCTACTTTGAGTGATATTCATTCTACTTTTCTATCCATATTCGTGTGTATGAAATCTGTGTAAACACACTTAGGTATTTGGTTTTTTTGTTTGCAATTATAGAGTGCAATTGGGATGCGTATATGATTTAACTTGGTGTCTATTGTGTGTGGTAGATGGGGTTAGAGCCGCATTATGTTTTTTTATGGATGAGATTGCATTTTTTTTTTTTTTTCACTTTTCAAAGTGAGCATTATGTGATATTTACTATTTTCAAAGACTTCTCCTTTGTCCTTTCTCCATATTAGAGAGTTCGTCATAGTATATGCGAGTCTCATATGTGGAAATGAAACAATTCCTGCTTTTATCTGATCATTTGATTCTCTTTGGGTTGATATAGTCAACATAGTTTTTCAATAGAATTGTTGGATCTCTGTGATATATGAAGTTTTTCAATAGAATTGTTGGAGCTCTGGGATATATGAAGTTTTTCAATAGAATTGTTGGATTTCTGTGATGTATGAGTTTGTAAGTCACTCATATTGATAGTGGCTTTGTTGCTTTTCTGAAGGAGAAAGAGAAATCATAATGTTCTGTTGGACAAATATTTTGTTGTATTCAAAACTTTGTTAACATTTTTTTGTAAGCAATTACTTCAAATTTATATAAGTTGGTCATATTGTTAATTTGTTTCGTAGAATGAACCTTCACTTACTGTGGCAGCTTGGTTTCTGTATCTCGCTTTTTCATGTTGAAAATGTGAGCTCAGTCTTTCAAATTTCTGTACACAGAACATGGCAAGTAGATATGAATACGTAGTCAAAATATATCGATTGTTCACACATTAATTTCTTATATGGCATGATGATTTTACCTGTTGAAATAATGGTTATAGTTGTTTTTTGGCCCTGTCAATTATGTTGGAAGTCGAATAGGATTTTTTACCGTTCTTAGGATTTTTTACCGTTCTTCCGGCCTATTTATTTCCCCTATTTTCATGCAGACAAATTTAATCAAAGAGAGCATTCGAATGGGATACAATGATTTTGGAGACTTTTACTTTGCACATGGTCAGCTTGGAGATGCTTTTAAGAATTACGTCCGAACGCGTGATTATTGCACGACATCAAAGCATATTGTTCATATGTGTCTGAATGCAATTTTAGTTAGCATAGAGATGGGTCAGTTCACCCATGTTACAAGCTATGTTAGTAAGGCTGAGCAAAGTCAAGATGCCTTGGATCCCATTACAATTGCAAAATTACGTTGCGCTGCTGGATTGGCTCTCTTAGAAGGCAAGAAGTACAAGCTTGCAGCTCGGAAGGTTTGCCAATTGAATTTTCTTCTTTCAGCGTGATAGATGATGATTGTTTTTAGTTTACATGTACACAAAGTTACACTGTTTGCCACTTTATTTTGCTTTTTTTCCGTCTAACAAAAACTTAAAGAGCAGTATGCTAAAAGATGATATCCAAGCTTATAATTTGACAGTCTTATGTTTAAGAGTCACTAATGACAACTGTTACTTTACTTGTGTGTTGGGTGTTGCCTGTTATGAGTTTCGTAGAAAGAAAAGGTTATTCTTCCTTCCTTTATAGCACAAACACTTCAACTAGGGTAACGTGTCACTCATTGGACACTCGACCATAGTTATTTTTCTTTCTTTTATATATTTTTAACTCTAAGTTATTATTAATAACAACTAAGCACTCATATTTAAAAGATTTCAACAAGAAAAATTATTAACTAGTATAAAATTAAATTTATACTATATAAATGAAGAATTTTAAATAATTTAATCAATGCGTCAACTGCGTGCCCTGTTAATACTTTTTTGAAAAATCACGTGTCAGCGTGTCCTTTGTGCATCATAGCTTCCTTCTATGTCATCCTTTAATCTTTTTATTTTTATATTTTGTAGTATTGGGGTGGAAAGTTTGGTTTTTTGTTGGGCAAAAATGAGCCACTGTTATCATGTGACAAGACTGCAAAATTGTAGCATAAGACCTTGTAAGTGTGCAATTGATTATCCCTTCTTACCTGCACTCTCTTGAAAGAGAAAATCTCACCTATGAATTTTTTTTTTTTTAATCAGAATGCTATGTTCGTATGTAGTACCGAAAATTATGTTGTTTGATCAATATACTCTGATATCGTTTGGGGGAAGAAAAAGTTTCATTTGGCTGCAAATGGTTTGAGATTCTTTCTAAATGCTTTTTTGGGTTTCAATATTATGAGATTATAATGAAGAGAAGTAATGGGTCCCACAAAGTATGTGGATAATAAGTAGGTAGTAGTTGTCAATGTTTTGTTAAAACTAATGTGACTCATACTTTAAATTATAAGGAGATTATAATGAAACCGAACAAGCACTAAGTCAGGAAAATATCAGACTTATTTCGTAGAGTGATTGTTTTCCAGTTACAAGATATACATAACTAATAGAAAAGATTAAGACGTGCTTTGGCTGATGCTCTATTATTGCGTGTAAGACCATAATGCTACGTTGTTTCACTAACACTTTGCTTTCTAATATTAATGCTGTGTCCTGGGAATTCTGGTTTTATTTTGAAAGGAATGCACTTTAATGATGATAGTCCTATTTCTAATAATGTCTTCTCAAAATATCATGGCTCATTTGTGATGAGTGTCACCTGCTGCCATTTGACTGATTGTGATATGAAATTTTAGTTGCCTGTGATCTCACTTTTTGGATGAGACATAGGGGAAGAAAACATTTAAAGAACTAAAATTTCTTGTAGTCCATGACAATGAAGTCCCTTTCGTGTAACTTGAACACAGAAAAGTCTCTTTTCGTTCTGGCAAGATCTTGGAGTCAAAGACAAACGAGATGTTTTATATTTGATACCATGAGGGAGAACCATATGCAGTTCTGCTTGGTGTACTCAAACTTAATACTCATCTCATTAAGACAATGCGTTTGGTTAGTTTAGGTTGGAAATGATTTTGTTGGCACCTTGTCTGGTTCTATTTTTGCCTGTAGTTCTTGCTGTGTACATAGAAAAGAATATTTATATTAAAATGTTATGAGAAAGTAAATTTTTAGGAAACTATTGGTCGATTAGATAAATATGAGTTCCATAGTTTTTAAGACTGGGGAATAGTCGAATAGCTCATGCTTTACACTTTGGGCACCTCTATAGCTTAACCAGGTGAAGTGTTCCCCTAAAGAAAATTTTGATTTTAGAAATTCAGGTTATTGTTTTTCTTTATGGATAATAAGTGGTCCCACGAAATGTGTGGATTACAAGGTGAAGTGTTTCCCTAAAGAAAATTTTGATTTTAGAAATTCAGGTAATTATTTTTTCTTTATGGATAAAGAAGTTCCAATGAAGTTTCTGGTTGAGGACAAACAGGATTTACTGCACCCTACTGGTGTTTGATGGGTTTCTTGAGTTCACAGGAACTTTTATTTCAAATTGGACTCATTAACTGCATTGATTGACTTGATTGAGTTGACGAAGTCTTAGCTAATGGGTGTGTTTGATCCACATTATTTTGGAAGAATGTATTCTGAAATAGTAGATTGATGGAGAATTTGTGGTTGAAAGAGAATGAAAAGTTATTGATGTGATGGAAAATATTATTTTATTGAAGAATGTGTGGTTGAAAATGAGTAGAAGAATGAAAATGAAAATTTTAATGGGTACCAAACAGGTGCAATATGTAGAAAGATATGCTTCTCATTTTATTTAATTGTCTTACAATTCCATGGGTATTTGCAGTTCCTGGAAACTGGCCCCGATCTGGGGAACAGCTACACAGAAGTGATTGCACCGCAAGATGTTGCGACGTATGGCGGTCTCTGTGCACTCGCAAGTTTTGACCGTGCAGAATTGAAGGTAAGTTACCGTGCTTCAATCTTTCCTTTTTTAAATGGTATTCTCAATTCTGATGATGTTATGAAATTTGGTAATTTTAAAACTACTTAACTATTGTATTTTTTTTTTTCTCAGAGTAAAGTCATAGACAATATTAACTTCAGAAATTTCTTGGAGTTGGTACCTGAAATAAGGGAACTCATTAATGATTTCTACACCAGGTAACACAATCTTGTTACATGAAAAAGAGCCTACCCCCATTCCCCACACGCAATGGCGAAATCACTGAGTTTTTACTATCTTGGGCATAACTATCTGATTGAGGAATGTATTTTTTGTTATTCTTCCCTGTTGAATTGATAAACACCCCCCTTCCCCTCCCAAAATAAACCGAGAGAGGAAAAAGGAAAAATAGAAAAGAAGATCTATTTGATTCATTGGCAATGTATGCCTGTTAAATGTTCCATTCTGCACGCCTGTTTGTATATTGTGAAATAAAATCCTCCTTTAAATGGCAGGATTCGTATTTCGTTGGAATCAAGAGTTCCTTTTTCAACTGTCTGATGTTCTAACATGTTTACTTTATGATTGTTTTGCAGTCATTATGCTTCCTGTCTGGAATATCTAGGAAATCTTAAAGCAAATTTGTTGCTTGACATCCATTTGCATGACCATGTGGAGACCTTGTACGAACAAATCCGTAACAAAGCTCTCATCCAGTACACACATCCATTTGTCTCTGTTGATCTGCACATGATGGCGAATGCTTTCAACACAAGTGTTGCCAGCTTGGAGAAAGAGCTTGAAGCTCTGATTACTAACAACCAAATACAGGTACTTTTTGGGCTCAATCTCTGTCTTCACTTGGTGTTCACTCGTCTGGTCTGGTCTGGTGAAACTGTTCAAACTTTTAGGTAGTGGTTCAACGTCATATGAAGTAGGCACAGGGGTCATGAGTTTTTAAGTCTCGTGCCATGTACTTGTGAAAATTGTGCATGTGACATTTATGAAAATGAACGTGTGATAGACTAAAAAGAAATAAACGTTTTCCCTGAAGTGAGGTAAATATGTAGTTCTCTTGATATCCGGCTAAAAAATTTCATGACTATATGGCATTTTCTTCCAGGCTCGAATAGACTCGCATGACAAAATTCTTTATGCTCGACACGCGGATCAAAGGAACGCTACATTCCAGCGGGTCCTGCAGACTGGCAGTGAATTTGATCGGGAAGTGAGAGCCATGCTTCTGAGAGCAAATCTTATCAAACACGAGTTTAACCTCAAGGCATCACGGAAGCACTGAAATGTATATTTGAGGGCTTATACGAACTGTAGATTTATGTTGATATGGGTTTAGGAGAAAGCCATTGTCAGGATGTTTCGTGTATAATGGATTCTGAATAGAAGAAAGCCATGTGGCTTATAAGCCCATGTTGCTTATATATCATGTGACTTTATTAATAATCATTATTTTTGTTACTATTAAGAAGTTACGATTTGTATGTTATATTACAATTATTACCTAATTTGATAGTTATAAATCAAAATTCTCTACAAAATTTTGTATGAGATTTAAAAGGGAATTTAAGCACTTTTAACTCATTACAAAGTAGAGATGTTAAATGGGTTGAGCCCAAAGCAGTTAAGCTTGGCCCACTACACAAGCTGATTCGTACTTTTGGCTTGGCTGCCTCCACGCCTCCACTAGCTCGTGAGCAGCTCCTTTGTGAAAACTATGTTCATTACCCCAAAAAATTAAGGGTACGTTCTCTTTACCATTTTCAAGCCGTTTTCTGTTTTCGATTTTCCAAAACAGCGAAAATGCGTTCGCTTTCCCATTTTCGAAAACGTGTTTTTGAAAACAAGTTAAAAATTTATAAAGGAAGCACAAAACGAAAAATTTGTCGTTTTGAGTGTTTTCAGTTATAATCAAGTTAAAATTTTCAAAACGCGTTTTTGGTATTTTTAAAACAATTTTTCAAAATGTCAAAAAGAACACATTTTCGACAATCTCAAAATGGACACTCAAAACACAAAACTCATAATGAATTCAAAACACAGAACAGAAATACAAAGAGAACAACCCCTAAATTTTTTTGAATAATACTTAAAATTAATTAAAACATTTAATCACGTATTTACGATCAAAACCCCAAAGCCACAATTCAAAACCCTCTATTCCAGAAAACTCCCAAACCATTGCAGCTAAGCTTCTCTACTCTAAAACTGTTTAGACGCTTGAGATGAAACATTCAGTTGATGATCGTGAGTAAGACCAAGTCCGTATCCCTTCTTCGACAAGTCTATGATGCTGACGCCACCACATCTTCGGCAAAAACATCCAAGAAACTCGTCGAGAAAGCCCCTCAGGTTCACTTTGCATGTGTACTTATTGTGTATATGTCTAGATATTATTCTGCGCTTTTTTCTGGTAAATGAAACATAAGAAGAAGATTTTCTTTTAAGCGTGTTAGTGTTATTTATTGATTGTCTAAAATCTGGAGATATTGCTTTAATCAATCACAACTGCCAGATGATATATAGTGACATTTTATTGGGAATTTGCAGAGCAATAGATTGAACTAATTATTTTCTTGATGGGTTATTCTTACCAGATAAAGCATTTTTGAATTTGGGTATAAAGAAGTGAACTTTACTATCTTGTGCTTAAAGATAGGTTTTGAAGAGTTAGTTGTATTATTTCTTGTATATTGAGTTTCTATACAACTCATATGATAATTTTGTAGGAGTCTTTTTATTTTATTTGCATTTAAGAATCATGTGTCAAGAAATCTTACAAAGGTTTGGGAATGTGGACTGGATTATCGCTAAATAATTGATATTTTTGATTTGGGAAGTTTACTCTTTATACTTGCATAATTTACCCTTTTTGAAGGTGTCCTTTCCTTTTGTTCAATGATCGAGTTATACTTTTATTGAGTAGACCAACTATAATATTGGTATGTAAGGACATCTGCAAAGGTAGCACCAAAACATCAAAATGCACGAATTTTGGAATAAAAGCTCTTCAATATGGCACCAAAGTTTGCACCATTTTGGTGAAAATGGTGCAAAGTCAAATTTATCCCTTTTCTCCATTTGCCGACCTAATTGATGGAGGGTATTTGTGTCATTTGTGTTATAAAATGGTGCAAAGTCAAATTTATCCCTTTTCTCCATTTGCCAACCTAATTGATGGAGGGTATTTGTGTCATTTGTGTTATATATTTTTAATACAATAAATTATTATTATTATTATTATTATTATTTAAAATAAATTTAATAATGTAAATAATAATAATTAATGGAGTAATTAAAATTGCACTTTGAAATGCGTTAATCGATTATTTGTAGAAAGAACATATGAATTTTGAGAATTAAATTTCAACACTATTCTGATTTCATAATATAATAATATCCAAATTTGAAATGTATTGCACTATGTTTTAATGACATGATTTAATATTTTATTTTTTTGTAATGTTTCTATTAATTGTACTATATTTTATATTTATTAATGAATTTAATTTTTTTGTTAGTTTAACGTAATTATTTATTTAGTTTATGTATTTTTCAAATTAAAAAATAATTTTTCAATTAAAAAATTATTAAGAATAAAAAAAGAAACGAAAATGATTAAGCACTGTTTATTTGGTGTAAGCTTTGATGTAATAGTTGTATATGATTTTTAGTTTGGTACGATATTTGTTGTAAAATGGTGCAAAACTTATCTCAAATTTTAGTACAGAGTTGGAGAAAGCTTAAGAATAAATTGCTCGGTGACTTTCTTTCGTCCAAGATTGGTAGATTCGTAGAAGTTGTAAACGGATTTAGGATCAAAACATTACCACAAATAAAGAATATTTTTCATCAATCGAATCTGGTTTTGCTAACCTTAAGATTTTTCTTTTCCACTTTGAAATTACCCCAGTTAGGGTATTTACTACTACTAGTCAATGTTGAACGTGCAACAAAATGGTTTATAAGTGTTGTAAGTAATATTTGAATATATGAGAATATTAATTAATTTAGAATTAATCAAGTGAATATATACGTGATAATGAATGTTAAATCATTTATTTAATTTTCAATTAAATAAAATTGGATGTTAATTAGAATATATAGACATGATTAAAGAAATATTTTCTTGAATATGAAATTTTAATTAACTTATAATTAGAATTAATAATACTTAAAAGCATAAATGAAGATGAATATTAATTAAATAAATATGAATGTAATTAATTGAGATAATAATAAGAAATTCATGCATTAATAAAAGTACACATGTGAAATAAATCTGTCAAATGTACATGTACATTGATGGTATCTAAATGGTTAAATAAATTAATACACATTGAAAAACGAAAAGTAATGTATTGATGAAATAATTGAATTATAGTAAGACTATAATCGCTCAAAAAATAATTTTCACTTGATGTGATATTTAATTTATTATAGATAAGTGGGCCTCAACTTTTTGCTCAACTTTATCAACCGTTAAAGTGGTCTTGCCTGTTGTGAGAATCGAAAAGGCCACTAGTTGGGGTTTTGCTTAACCAAACTAATGTTAGAGGGAGCTGTGTTTCTAAAATGAAGTTATATTCTATATTTAATTAATAGAAATAAAACATAATTATAAAAAAAAAACATGAAAACGAAAATGAACTACTCATCAATCTATTGTAAGGTTTTGATGAGGCATCAGTTACTAATTTTTTGAGTGTTTTGTCACTTTTTGAATTTTTGTCATTTTTTTTATTACTTCTAACTTATAGGATGTTTTGTTCCTGAAATGAAATTTTTTTATCTGTTTAGTTAATAGAAGTGAAACATAATTAGAAAGAGTTAATATATAGAAGAAATCAACTACCTCTATATTTATACTAAGATTCTGATTGATATTAAATATTATTTGTCGCTTTTTGAATGTTTGACATTTTTTTTTAATTACTTCCATAGTTTAATGCCACAAAATCATTTAATTTTTTTGAAGAATGTATTTGTTGTTAGTTCATTTGAATTTCATTATATATATGTGTGTGTGTATTGAAGTTTTATGGTAGGGTAAAAATCTTATTTTCAAAGATTTTATATATAAAAAAAGAAGTCAAGTTACATGATCTGTGACTTTTTCATTGAAAAGTGACATGGCATGCTACGCCACCTTTTAATTAAAATGTCACACACAATCATTAATTGAACAATACATTTTTTGCTAAGCTTTCAATTTGCTTATAAGAATTTTTTAGAGGTTATTTATTTTGTATTGTACGTAAAAATTAACTTTTTAAAAAGTGACATATATCACTTTTTATTAAAAAAAAAAATGATACTATTTAATTAAAAAATCTCATTTAACTTGCATATTTTTACATTGAAAATATTTTTCAAAAGATTCGTAATTTTAAGGGTATTTCTTAAGTTGTCCAATTTCTCTTTCTATACTATCAACCGTGGGTCCAATAAATTTTATTGGGCAGACCGCTCCAAAATTTTGCCCGCAAGCTCACATGCTGTGTTTGAACTTGAAAAGCAAAGTCTCCTATTTTTTCGGCTTTGTTACATTTTTCTTATAACAAATTCAAGAGTTTATTATGTTAATTAAGGTTGATAAACAATTATTTGAACAATGAATTGGTTCTGAAATATCATTAATTATATCATAATAAAAATGCATTTACGAGCAATCAATCCGAATGTTCAATTAATAGCTAAAATAAGAGTGTTGGATTAATTAGCAAATTCATAAGCGACTTTTTTGCCTATTAATCCGAATGATTATGGAATTTATTCAAAATAATTTAGTTAGTTGTTTTTTATTACAAGTTACAACCCTATTTTTTGTCATTAATATAGCAGGATAAGAAGATTCTTAATTAGTCGACGAACTTACAAATTACAATCTTGTTTCTCTTTGGTCACCAAATGTTTTGATTCTAAATTGGTAATCGAATTTTCGATTCGTATCTAATCTAGCCATTAATCCTTTTTAATCCAGGGAAAAATTCATATATAAAAGATTAAGTATGACACATTTCAAAACTAAGAAATAAAGTTTAAAACTTCAAAAATCGGATTTTTTTTTAAAAATTATTTATAAACTAATTAATTAAATATATTAAAATCACAATTCTATACAATTTGATCATAAATTATAAATTATTTGGTTACAAATTATTTCTCAGTCACAATAATTTTTTTTACAAGTGTCGAGTTCTTTCACGGTCACAAATCACAAATTTTATAGTTACAACTTATTTTTCGATCACAAATCACAAATTTTATAGTCACAACTTATTTATCGATCACAAATTTATCAAATTAATAGTTCACATATTATTTTTGGACACAAATTGTAATTTTTTTAAGTCAAAAGTTATTTAATGATCACAAAATATCAAATTAATTGCTCATAAATTATTTTTAAGATTCAAATTATCAAATTATTGGTCACAATTTTACAAAATTTTAGGTTACACATTATTTGTTGATCACAGATAAATTTTTTTACATGTCATATATTAATTATTGGTCACAAATTAACTAATTTATTGGTTACAACACTGAAATAATCGATCACATCGTCCCACTCCATCGCCACAGTCACCATCGTCGTCGCCGCCTCCACACCACACCGCCACAACCTACAATGCACCATCACCTTCACCACTTACAACACACCACCATCACCGCTGCTTGCATAACAAACCGACATGTGCCCCAAAAACCACGTCCACCAGCATTGCACTACCATCACCACCAACTATACCTCAATCCACCACCACCTCCATGTCTCAACCCTGGTGAGACGAGATCGAAAGAATCGAATACCAGATCTGTAGGTTGTTCTCGATCCGTAACTCTCTGTTTTGTCCTTGATCTCGCCAGGATACTACTCGCCATCACTACCCCTTCACCACTTTAATCAAATACTCTAACGGGAAATCTGATGTGTCAATCGATGGAGTCTACCTGGACAAACATGTTAACAAAATAAAGTTTAGGGATATCTCAGGCTAAAATTGAGTGACCAAAGAGAAATCCTGCTTGATATTTTTAAAAAATAAAAGGAAATAGAATATAAAACATAAGAGATCTTATCTCCAAATCCTTATTAAAATAAAAGTTTGTCCAAATGAGGCAACCCGGGGAGATGGGGAGGAGATTTTTTTTTTTCCCATTTTTTTTCTCTAAATTTTATCCTTTACCCCTTAAAGAGGACTCGAATTCAGGTCATAGACCTAGAAAGGCTTCGTTCTTACAACTTAAACGAGATTTTAGTCTCAATTAATCATTTTTTCCTTTTAATATTTGCCGGATATTTAGGTCACTAAACTTTGGTTTGTGAAATGCACTTGTACAATTAGTCATTTAAAATACTTAAATTAGTCCATTTCAGTTTGCCCTTATTCTATGAGTAGTAGGAGTTTAGTAGAGCAACTACAAATAAATTAAAAGTTCTAATTTTCCTAATTTGGAACAAAAAAGTTCGACAACCAAAGTGAAACTCTAAGACTAATTTTTTAACTCTTCTATATATAATAATCATAGTCATTCATACATATTTCGTACATTCGATTGGACATAACAATGTATTTCATATATCTTTATTCTTTGATCATGAGAAGTGATCAAAAGTATCATAAAGTTATTGTGACTTATACTTGTCGATCAAAGTTAAATATAACCCTATAAAATTTATGGCTCATTTGGCGGTGCTTCTGAAAAGTCAAACGTCGCTTCTAAAATGAAGAAGCTATTTTTTAACATATTTAGTAACTATTCTTTTCTTGACTAAAGAAATTTTAGAGGAAGTTGACTTAAGATAACTTTTTTTCAAAAAGCTTTTATATAAGAAATAGAATATCGGCCAAACGGACCCTTTGATTCTTATAATGAAGACAGAGACGGTCGTAACAACGGATTTCTGTTGGGGTTGGTTTGAATTTCCGTGTACATTGAATGTGAGGAGGAGCGGCCATAAGTCTCAATAACTGAAACTGAATAATTATTGAGTTTGAATGATAATTGAAGATACAACTGTGAGGTAGATTGTTGAACTCACTTTTTTTAGTCAAAAAAGTTAATTTGTAAAACAATTATAAGATCCCAGTTGATTAAATTCCACAATCTACTCAAATTGAAGTAGCTAGTGACATAATTTAGTTGCATTATTTGATGCCTACATGTTCAACTTGTTCACTTGGTACGTTTTTCCAAGTGTCGTTATTCAAAGTTCGGTACATTTTTTTTCATACGTCGTTATTCAAACTCAGCTCGACTCACGCGAACGCACGTATTGTGTTGATATTTAGGAGCCTGCCTAGCTGGTTTTCATGGTGATAATTGGACCACCCACGCCAGTTTGAAACATTTGGTATAGTTAGGTTTATTAAAGTCACATGCAACAAGGGAAAGGGTGTTTCAGTGCATTTACTCTTCAACCATTCAAATCCCAGTAAGTACCCCCACCCCCTTATAGAATTCAGTCAATGGACTTGTCTAATGCCTAGGAAAAAGTTGCTTATAAGTTAATCTATACATTGGAAACTTGGTTAAAATGTTAATTGTACCACAAGTCTATAACATTGTCACTATTTAAGACTCGAGTCGAGACACAAAAGGGTACTATTGAAACAAAAGAATGAAACTTTTATACCCGACGAGTGACATCAAAATATATTATTGTAAAAGAATGTATCGCAAATGTTTCTAAACCCATTGATGGTTAGTTATTCGACCGTCGAAGGTGAAAAATAACTGATTTGAGTCTATCAGCTTTACTGTTGTAACTACAATATAATAGGGTGGAATTTGAAAAGTTTCAACAAAAATGATGAATATTAATGTCATTTGGGATTAAGGCTTAATGAATTTTTAAATATACGGTAATAATATAAATGTGCAAACCATGTTTTTAAGTTTTCTTGTGTTACAAGTCTAATTATAATTATAATTAGCTTAGGAGATAAGGTTAGGCAGTGCGTATGACATTAAAAAGAATAGAATTTAATGCAAAAAAAAATATTTAATCTTCTTATATTGAAGAAAAATAATACTTACGAGTGCATTGAAGTTACTAGAACAAAAAATTAAAAATTAAAAAAAAAAATGCTACGGTATCTGTGTCGTGCATTAGAGGTTAAAGGGAAATTAGATTAGGGTTTTGTAGCAGTGGGCCTCCCGAATTAAAGCCATTAAGTGCTTGTATAGGAAAGCTTAAAAGTTGTTAATAAAATTGAGATTAGAGTCAACAATCAATTTTAACGAAACATTACATAGAACCTACAACTACTAGCCAGAATTGAGTATCCGCTCTTTCACAATTCATTTCGTGAAATCCACTACTCATTCTTATCAAATAAGCTTTTTAGCTCTCCCAAACAAACCCTAAATTCAAAATATGAAAGCATGGAATCCTTAAGGAAAATAAAATTTATATACAGAAAAGAGTTCGGCAAGTCATAATGTCATCTAGCGTACTTAATTTGAAGGGGAAAAAAAAGAGACTATAAACAAGAAATTGCTAAGTATATGTGTACATATCTTGTGTCGTGCATTAGAGGTTAATGAAGAATTAGAGTTATAGGTTAGAGTTTTGTAGAGACTGAGCTAGTTGTAGAGAAATCAAATTAAGTTGAATCTTATCGCTTGGATGAAATGAACTAAATCACGCCGTTTTCACACTTAACAAAACATATTAATGATCTGTTTGGCAGGACTTAACACTTTTTGTACAAGAGTTTCTTATCTTGCACATAATTTCATTTAATCACGGCCTTGATGGAAGTGTTACTTGTATAGAATTCTTAAAATATTAAATTATACAGTAGCAACTACCTATGATACTGAATTATACTAAACATTAACATGAATTGATGCCATTAAATTACTTGCTGCATGAAAATGATAAGTAAAATAGACAATTAATAGTCTTAAAGGCCACACTAGTAATTTACTAATTTAACTTGACATTTAGAGAGTAACACTTCTAGATTTTCATGATATGAAAGGAGCTTATTAAATGTTCTTTAAACAAAGGACCTAGTTTTAATTTAATCAAGCATGTTCAAATGATTAATATTAACTGAAAAAAAGCCTCTATTTGGTTTAGATAAAATTAGATTTTGATAAAAGTTGATAAAACGTGTGTTTAAAAAATTTTGAATCCCATAAAAGTTTTGGTTGAAAATGAATTTAAGAGAAAATGAGTTTTAAAGTTTCTTTTTATTGCTTAAAGTAATTTTTTTTATGATGAACAAAGCACGATTAGATTCTTGATACTTCATTTACATGGTTAATGATCATTGGCCCTTGCAATTACTGAACCAATAAGAGAGAATTGGTATAAGGTTGGTTTTTCAAGAAGCTCTTCTATAAGAAGCAGAAGCAAGAAATAGAAGTCTTTCCATACGTGTCTAAGTGTTCATGACATGTTAATATGCATCTTAGGATCTTAGACGCGAGATATTTCAATTACGTGAGTGATATTTTGTAGTGAATGCAATTTAAGAAACCAATGCTAATTAAAAACAATAATTGAAGTTATTAAACTTGGAGTGAGTGAATGTTTTATTAATTATTCTGATTTAAATTGGTGACCATCTTCACAAATCTGCATTTACTGTAATTTCAAAGAAATCTTTTTTGTGCACTTTTAAAAAACAAATAGAAAAATTATTCGAGAAAATTCTTAACATGGCTCAATATATTGGGTCAAAAGCCGAGGCCCAAAAACAAGTCCAGCCCAACAAGACCTTGGGAAAAAAATTAAAAAAAATAAAAAAAATCGGGCGTGTTCGTAAGCGCGTTGGTGAGAGAGAAGAGTGTTGAAAGACTGTCTTTTTCCTGTAAAATCAAGAATTTTGTGAATTTTTTTTCTATTCTAAAATCCAGTTGTGTTGACATTTTCTTTTTTTACTTGGGAAAAGGGATGAATCAAAGCAGCAAAATTTTCACCAGAAAGTTTATAAAGAGAGAAAGAGACTAATGAGAGAGTCAACCAACCGACCCTTTTCGTCGTATGTATATGTGGGTTTCGATGACTCCACATAGTATGGTCTAACTTGATCATGAATATTATCCCTACTTCACCTTTCTTTCACTCTGAAAAACAAAACCACTTTTTTTCTGCTTCTGTAGAATATGAAACTTTGCTTTTCTGCAAGTCAAGCATGCAGATATTGAGATAAGAGAAACTAAAAAGTCTTCATAAACTAGGGCTTTCTTTACACATTCATCCTTTTTCACATTTAAACTGAGAGATTTAGAGAGAAAGAATTGCTTTAGTAGTAAAAAATAGAACTTCTATCTCTTTCTTTATCTTCTTGAGAGAGAGGCAGTTTGAGACATTTGGATTTAGGCCTCGTGTCTCCCCTATCTCTCTTTTCTTTTTTTGCATCATTTTATTGTGTTTTGGGTTTATTTCGTGCGTTTAAATCGTTGGATTTTTACCTATTCTTGAAATTTATACGTTTCCATATATACAATTGTCTCCAACTTCTGTCCATGATCTAGCGATTTTCTTGGTGGGTTCATTTTGAAAATCTGATTTTTGTAACGTATAGAAAATGGAGTGATTCTCTGAATGTAATTTTATGTGTACACAGCCAAGTTTGGGAAGGAAAAAGGGAGGGGGAAAGGCAAGCTCTTTTTAGGGGTATATTTGTAGGGAGAGTAGTTGGAAGACAGAAGAAAGAGAAAATCTCAGCAATTGTAATTTCATGAATTTTGCTGGTTTCCTTGATAACAACGCCGGCGGTGGCGGCGGCGGTGGTGCAAGAATCGTTGCCGATATGCCTTATAGCAACAGTAATGCTAACATCAGCTATATGGACAGCAACAACATGCCCACTGGCACAATTACGCACCCACGCCTTGTTTCTCAGTCTCTCTCCTCCAAGCCCACGTTCAACTCTCCTGGCCTCTCTCTAGCTCTTGTACGCCACCTACTTTCTCTCTCCGTCATATTTATATACATGTCCATTTTGCCTGCTGATTTTTCTTTCTTTTTTTTTTTTTTTTCGATTTTTGGGCAGCAAACGAATATGGAGGGGCAAGGAGAGGTGGCAAGAATGGGGAAGAATTACGAGTCAGGTAATGTTGGTGGAAGAAGAAGCAGAGATGAAGAGCACGAGAGCAGATCTGGGAGTGACAATATGGAGGGTGCCTCAGGAGATGATCAAGACGCTGCCGACAAGCCGCCAAGGAAGAAGAGATACCACCGACACACCCCTCAGCAAATTCAAGAACTTGAAGCGTAAATTTCTCTCGATAAATCCTTTTTGTCCACTTCTTTCAATTCTTTAACAAAAATTTGTTTTTTTTTTTTTTTATGAATATTTCTTTTTGCTGTATAGTCTTTTCAAGGAGTGTCCACATCCTGATGAAAAGCAAAGACTAGAGCTTAGCAAAAGGCTTAGCTTGGATACTAGACAAGTCAAGTTTTGGTTTCAGAATAGAAGAACTCAGATGAAGGTACAGAAAAGATGGAAACTTTAGTTTGATTTCTTGATTTTTCCTTCTCCTTTGGGATGTTTATTTGACTATATTAACGTTTGATTGAGAAATTTGAATTCTTGGTCGCATCAGACACAAATCGAACGCCATGAGAATTCGATACTTAGGCAAGAAAATGATAAACTTCGAGCTGAAAATATGTCTATCAGAGAAGCAATGAGGAATCCTATTTGCACAAACTGTGGTGGTCCTGCGATAATTGGTGAAATATCTCTAGAGGAACAGCACCTTAGAATTGAGAATGCCAGGCTAAAGGATGAATTAGATCGCGTTTGTTCGCTAGCAGGCAAGTTTTTAGGCCGGCCAATTCCATCTTCTGCGTTTTCCATGGGGCCGGCACTGCCAAACTCAAGTTTGGAACTTGGAGTTGGTAACAATGGATTTGGGGGCATGGGCACCATTCCAGCAACTTTGCCTTTGGGGCCTCCTGATTTTGGGATCGGGATATCGAATCCTTCGCCTGTGGTGCCTCCGACTAAGACAACGATGAATGTAATACCAATTGAGAGATCATTAGAGAGATCCATGTATTCTGAGCTCGCTTTGGCTGCAATGGATGAATTGGTAAAAATGGCACAAAACGAAGAACCCCTTTGGCTCGGGAGCTTGGAAGGTGGAAGAGAAATATTGAACCTTGAGGAATACTCGAGAATATTTACTCCTGTTATTGGAATGAAACCTAATGGTTTGGTAACTGAGGCCTCTCGAGCAACGGGTATGGTAATAATCAACAGTTTGGCTCTCGTTGAGACGTTAATGGACTCGGTGAGAATTCAACTTGTAGAATTCTTGCAATAATTATTTATTGTTCAATTTCCCTTGGATTATTCCTTGGTTTAGCAATTAATTCATTGCATTGTCTTCACAGAATAAATGGGCGGAAATGTTTCCATGTATGATTGCTAGAACCTCGACTACAGACGTGATTTCAAGTGGTATAGGAGGAACAAGAAATGGTGCACTTCAACTGGTAATAAAATGAGCCTTCCTTCAATTCTTGCAATCTAGCGAACCCCTCCTTCTGTGTATTATCAGATTAAATTATTAATCTCGTATCCATATATTTATTAGATGCATGCAGAACTCCAAGTTTTATCGCCACTGGTTCCGGTTCGCGAGGCCAATTTCCTCCGATTCTGCAAGCAGCATGCCGAGGGCGTGTGGGCTGTTGTCGATGTGTCTATCGATACTATCCGGGAAACTTCCACATTGCCAAACTGCAGGAGGCTTCCCTCCGGGTGTGTAGTCCAAGATATGCCTAATGGCTACTCCAAGGTATAAATTCTTCTTCCCAATTATGCATTCTTTTTTGTTGACTTTGTTACGACTTTTATTTGATATTTCACACAGCTCAAGACTTGTTTTCTTCACATTTATTGAGTCTCTCAAGAGTAGGTATCTTTTGCCCTTTTGTGTTAAATAAGTTTGTTGAAGCAACCACACCTTTGGAACTTAGTTGAGAACATTTAATATTCAAGAATTTTGTGTCTAAATTCTTGATTGTGACTTTAGTTTCAACAAAAGGGCTTAATTAATATTAACACATATTAAAACACTTGATTCGAGGTTGAGGAAATGTATTATTTAATCCTTAAAGCACATTAATAACTTAATGATAATTTTCATCAACATTGGTAGAATAAAACTATGGATTTGATGTTTCTATTCCAATCTGTGAAGTGTCTCGATCAGCACCCATGGCCGATATTAAATTCATATGACTGTGTATCACCCGGTTCCGTGTCTGTTTTTTTACTCAATCAGCCGAGACTCACGTGAGCATCTGAGTCTCTTTGATTTGACTCAAGTACATTTTTCTGATCCCCTCCACCCTCCACCTCGTGCCTGCAAATCTTAATATTTTTTTTATACTATTCGACTAGGGTTCTTCTTTGAGTACTTCCATTCAATATGTGGTGCTTGTTGACTCTCATTTTCAGTTTGTGGGGTCACATTTTGCAATTGAGAAAGGGAAATGAGAAGGAGTTTTTGCATGCCTTCTTTGGTATTTTATGTCATATAAATATTAACGAGAAAGTCCCATAATTCAATTAAAATTAGAGATGAGAGCAGCTTAGGCTCCCGAAATATCTTTAAGGTACCGGGGAAGATGGGAGCTAAAGATAAACTAAAGGTTTGACGATCGGGATTAAAAATTCTAAAGTGGGGCAACGTTGATGAAAAAATTTAAAAAAAAATAAAAAAGTGAACTTGGATCAGTTAAATAAATTATTTTTCTCTATCAATTAAGTTTGATATAGAACTATATCTGTCTAGCATAAATATCAAAAAGTAAAATAGAAAATAATCTCTATGCAAGCAAGAACATTTTTAATTAACACTTAACAGGAAACTGGTTGTGTTATGTTAGAATCTCATTTCTCGTTTGATGTTTAGGTTACATGGGTAGAACATGCAGAATATGATGAGACTGTAATTCATCATCTCTACCGCCCTTTGATAAGTGCTGGCATGGGATTCGGTGCCCAAAGGTGGATAGCTACCCTCCAAAGACAATGCGAATGTCTTGCTATTCTCATGTCTTCTGTTGTGCCCACGAGGAATCATAACGGTATTTTTTTTATTAGAAAATAAAACTGAGACAATCGTATCTTTTTAAGTCTCTTATTGGGTGAAGAAAACCTCACTTTCTTCTGCCTGCAGCCATAACTGCAAGTGGACGAAGGAGCATGTTGAAGCTAGCGCAACGTATGACCAACAGCTTCTGTGCTGGAGTATGTGTTTCCACCGCTCACAAATGGAACAAACTTTGTATTGGCAATGTGGGCGAAGATGTCCGAATCATGACCCGAAAGAGTGTGGACGACCCGGGAGAGCCCCCTGGAATTGTTCTGAGTGCTGCAACATCAGTCTGGCTACCGGTATCCCCGCAAAGACTCTTTGATTTCCTTCGTGATGAACACCTTAGGAGCGAGTGGGATATCCTATCCAATGGCGGCCCCATGCAAGAAATGGCCCACATTGCTAAAGGCCAGGTTCACGGCAATTGCGTCTCCCTCCTAAGAGCAAGTGTAAGTCCTATTCTCTCCCCCTTTACATATACTACTCTATCACATCTTTTTGTTCTATCATAACTTTTTGTTCGTTATCTCTACTCTTTGCATCTCCCCTTACACGTGCTGTTATAACAAACGTTGTATATATGAATGCCTCAAGTCGAGTTTTTTCTATTGTATTTATCTACTCATTATCCTTCCTATTAGTCACAATATCCCATGAACTATTGTATTTGTCTATTGACGAAATTTTTCGTGTTACGCTTGGTTTCTAGTCTAGAGTGCTCTAAAGACTTGAGGGATTGTATAGTATGAAATTGGAATTTGGAAGCATCTATGATTTTTCTAAACTCTAAACGTCAAAACATGACACCTGTCCAGTTTATATGGGTCCACTGACGTCACTATTTTTTTATAGAAAAGTCATAGCAGTGGTTTACTCAGTTGCATTACAATGGTAAATTCATATGAACTCGTGAAAAGTTGAGGGCTGATTTGTAATTTTGCAGGCAACAAATGCGAACCAGAGTAGTATGCTTATACTCCAGGAGACATGTATAGACGAGGCAGGGTCGCTTGCAGTGTATGCACCCGTTGACATTCCAGCAATGCACGTGGTAATGAACGGTGGAGATTCTACTTATGTTGCCCTGCTTCCTTCGGGATTTGCAATCGTACCTGATGGGTCTGGGTCCCACGGGCCCACTAGCAACGGGGATCCAAACCAGAGAGTAAGTGGGTCATTATTGACAGTGGCATTCCAAATCTTGGTTAACAGCCTCCCTACGGCCAAGCTCACGGTGGAATCTGTCGAGACTGTCAATAATCTCATCTCTTGCACCGTGCAGAAAATCAAGGCTGCTCTTCACTGTGAAAGTTGATCGTGGTTGCGGATTTTTATTCACAATAACAATAAAATTAATCTGATCTGATCTTGAGATTGTTTGTATTTTGCTTGTGTTCTTATATCTTATAGGGTGTGGCCTTGACATGTGTCTACTTGAAGTGTGGGACTCCGCTGTATTGGGGTGAGTCAAGAACGAACCGCGTGCTAAGACAACCCTTGCCAAGGTGGTAGGAGCATTGAGAGCCAACTTGGCTTCGGCCGAAGGTGGATGAACCACATGTTCTTAGCACATGGCTAGAGTGGTGGTTCGGGTATTGACTCAGTAAGTAGTACGCTTTTGAGTCGGCTTAAGTAGGTAAAACTACATTGATGAAGTGAAAACATTACTGTTTTCTTGCAATACTTGTATTGGCTTTTCATGACACTGTTATAGCTGTGTTGAATTTTGCATTAGAATGCGGTCCGATTTTTACTATTGTCCCTGTGATTTTCTTATGAGACCGAAAATGAATTGCTTTTCGGTATAGCTTGTTCAATCTTTCTTTGTTTTTTTCTTATTTGAATTTCAAGTTCTGGTTCTCTTTGCAAACTCGCTTTCTTCAGCTCGAACCTATGAATGTCCAGAATTGCAAATTAATCCGTTTGACCACTCTCACGGGGAAAAGCAAGTGTGTGTTCCACTTTAAAGTTGTCTAATCGATGTCCAATGTAGTATGAAGAGCTTATAATGCGAACATATCGTGCTGGTTTGTAGAAAGTATCGCGATCGATACAAGTGGCCGATGTGTAGGTTTACGAAGTAATTACGTACTTTGCATATGGACTGTGGAAGAGTACTATATAGTCTACACCATTGTTGCAATTTGACAGCTGGGTGTACAAAAATTGTGGGGTGGGGTGGGGTGGGTGGGGGTTGAAATGTATTAAATGAGGGTGCATCGTGCACTGTCTGAGTGTCTGTTGAATGAAAGTCAGAATTGCCTTCAAATAATGGCATGGCTGATGGCCTAAATATTTTGGCATCATTTTATGATAGGATGGGGACGTGATGCATTTTCACTTGTCCATGTAAATAGTCTTTGATCTAGCTTCAAATGCAGTAAATCTTGATGAGGAAAATTTAAATCTGCAATAAGAAATTTGAAAAACCCTAATCTAATCGCACAAATCTTGATATACAATATTGAAATAGAACAAGAAATGACAAGGGAACCTCTCTACTCAAAGTTGCAATTATCCATTTCTTGCAACAGATCCGAGGGGAAGAGGTATCCTTAATTATTTCGCTTGTTTTTGGTGCACATTAAAATTTAATTAAAATTTTTAGTCACATATTTTATCAATTTTTAACCAAATCTACTAAAAAAATTATTTTAATCCACACCAAAAAGGAGGGCTTCATATGTGACGAGTGGCCAAACCAAAACAAAATATTTTCCTTGCTAAGTGTGATCCGTTGAACCCATTCAATTTTTCAATTTTTTTGGATTACTTGAAATTTGATTTTCCTGTCTTGATGGTATCAAAACGCCACTATGTCGAGATATCGTATTGGTCTCTTTAGAAAAATGAATATCTCTACATAAGATATTATATTCAATTCTTAATTTTCTCCACAATCTGATTGAAGATATATCGACACCCAAATGAAAGAACTTGTCATAAGCTAAATTGTAAGCCTCCGCGACAAAGAAACCTAGTGTTGGAGCATACTAGCCTAATTCCTTCGCTCGACTTCCAGTTCGATATTTTTTAATTAGAATCACTTCCTCCTAATCATTTGACATTCATTCTTTCATTTAATATTACTCGGTTATCTCTTGTCAATTCTTTATTGGAATTCAACAAGTTAGACTAAAGCTTAGGAAAAATTAAAACATTGAGGACTAATATCAAGAAAAATCAAAGATTAAGGACTGCAGTAAAAAATTTTGAAATTTCAAGTACTACATTAATTATGAATTTTGGCATCGAGGCTATTGTCAATGTTTGATAATAAGACTAAAATGAATTAATTTTAAAAAGGACGAATTACTGATTGGGAATTGACGTGTTCATTGTTTGTAATTCCTTCAAATCTGTTCACACATTCATTTTCTACAAAGTTCAATTCCGTCCATCTCTACTGTCTTCTTCATAAGAGGATATGCAAGGGACCATTGAACTTTTACCACCTTCACTGTGTGTACTTTGCACGATCCTCTGTGTGTGTATGTGTGAAACTTCCTTGTTTCCATTCACACATTCTATAAGCATTTTATCTTGTCCCAATAAGAAGAAAAATCCATGTAAAATCATCCGATTGAGTTGATTAGGCGATCATGCTTCATTAACACGAGACATTTATGAACATTGATAGCACACGTCACCGTGTGTGAATGATGTTATTCATATAGAATTTCATGACAATTCAGAAATTATAACAATATCCAACTAATGCTAAGCATGTCATGTAACATATTGGTCGTAAAATAAGAATGTGTAGAAAAAATAAGTCCAAACAAAGAGAGATGCGATATTATCGAATTATCCTGTCATCTTTAGAAGGGGTCAAAGGTTTAAGTTTGAAATGAAGACATATTTCTCGACTGTCAATTCCTACTCAAAAAGTCTACATTTTACTTAACTCCCTGTTTGGTATAAATTCTTTAAAACTTATTTTCTCGAAACTTAATTTCAATCATATATTAATTCAATAAAATAATTTTACATGGAGACCCACAATCTTTTTTCCTACTTTCTAATCACTCATTCTCCAAAAAAAATCATCTTCTCGCAAAATTCATTCTAAAAAATCTACATAAAAAATCTCTTAATTTTCATATTGTGGTCAACAAGGCATGGGCATGTGGTCCTTCTGGGGTTACATTTGAAGTCTGAATCTGTGGAAAATACTGTGATCTAGTTCAATTCTTGACATTGTCCAAGACGAGATGACTAGTATAACTATTAGGTCAAATGTGGGAAATTAAAGTATTTAAAGTGGAAATTTGGAGACATGCAAGTGTGAAATTAGGACCAAAAGGCACTAGTTATTGTCAACTGTTCAGGCAGTATGTGGTGGCCAATAAAACACCCATGCCGGAAGTTAATTGACAAGACTTCCGTCGTTATGCTCCGTTGATTTTGGAGGGTTTGCATGATTGCTTTCAAAATGACTTTCGTTTACACATTCAAATGTGGTACTCGCTGGACACACCTCTTATGAATATCCATTTTCAAAATAGAAGTTAGCATATCGAACTCTCCCTTTCGATTTAGGAGACCAAAGTTAAACATGAATAGTTACATTTTGTGGACAAAATTAATTTTTATAGTCCACTCTAAATGTAAGTCGTTAATCGTTGTCCCTAAAGACACCCATTAATGGTTGTTTTTGGAATTTTCAGTGTCATGGGAGAAGAATAATGAAAAAGGAGAGTACGCGGCTATCCTTAATAATCCCTTTTCTTAGTCAGCCCTTTGCCTGACTGGAAAATAAGAAGAATTAAGAGATAATTAGCTAATCACATTCTCTTTGCATAGAACAAGTTTGGTGCACATAAAGATTGACTATTTTCAAGCAATGACACTTTTATGGCACACAAAGGCACATGACCTATTTGACTAAGCTTAAGCTTGACGTTGATCTATGTAGAAATCTGCATTGAACTTGTGTCGTCAAGCTCGTGATATTGTTTAATAGTTGACCAGTTACTTTTGAAAAAAAATAGAAATTGGAATATATTATGTTTTCAAGTTTAATGTGAAAATACTTTTTCCTCATAAATCTATTCTTAGCAAGAAAGAAACGTGTAGCATAATCTATTCTTATGTGTGAATAAGAAAGATGGTATGTCGACTTTTTTCTGTTTTGTGTTATTCGTTATTATAAGGTTATTTGACATTATAAGATTTTGATTTGAGCCTATCGTGGTGTTTTATCCGATGATTTTGTCAGCAAATTTTGATTTTAATTTCATTTGCTTGGATATTATGGGATCTAATCTTCCAAAAATAACATATTCATTGATTTTGTGGAATTAAACTTTCAAAATGAACTGCTGCATTAATTTGCACTATTTTTCAATATATTTTCCCACATTTTGAACAAAAAAAAAAAAAAAAAAAAAAAAAACGATATTTTTCAACTTCCCTTTAATTTAGGGTAGTTTAAAAAATGGATGGTTATATTAGTATTAGCATTTTGCATCGCTTTTTTTATTTAGGTAAATATACACCACATTTTTTGTTAATTACATTCCTTAATGAAATAAATGTCCCGAATTAGACAAAAACAAAGGTCAATTGATCTCTCGATCCCTACTTCAAACTTGATTGTCAGTTTCATTTATTTAGCTTAGGGCATCGTTCTCCGTTAGGTAATTTAAGCAGTTAAGTTCCAAGTTGGACAAGGTGTTACGATGACAAAGCTATTTTATCCGTCAATTTATGATAGTAAGTCTCCCTAGGAGGGAGAGACAATCGTCGCATTCTTATCTTCAACCTTATACATTCATTAATTAAGAATAACGAAAAATAAGTGGCATTGTAACCACCTATATCAAAGTTTTGGGCCGTCATTCCGATACCATGACATACAGCCCATTAGCATTGGCCCAAATGTGTGGTTTCTTCTTGGAATAATTAGGCCCAGACCTGCTAAACCAAGACAGAATTAGAAAATCGCGTAACACTTCCCCTTTCAAAACGTAATTTCTTACTCTTCCAACCCACATACGGCAATGGGGAAAATTCCAGCTATAATCTCGAGATAAATGCATTTCCAATGTTGATTCCATATCGAATTCCATAATTAATCACTTATTCCTTATTTTCGCCCATAAACACCATTCATTTCTAACAAAAAAAACCATAACGGGGTATAATCAATTTGATTTTTTACAGATTTTGTTTGAAGTAAATGCCTTTTTAGAGTTCAATAAACTTTTTACTGAATCAATGAAAGCCTTTATAGACATCTATAGACTTTTATTTAAAGACTGAGTCTATAGACTTTTATAGAATTCATTTCAATTTAACGGACTTTAAAAATAGGGGGGAGAAATCTTGCACAATCTGAATTGTTGGAAGCAGAATTATCCAATAATTAAAAATTTGCTTTAATTCAAGAAATAAGATCGTTATATATTAAGAATAAATTATTCAAATTTTGACTTAAATTCGATGATTGATTCCTGAATTAATTCTGAATCGTGAATTTCAAGTTTTTTTGGATTATAAGCTTCTAGTTTTTAATTCCAAGAACATGATACTCCAAACCTCCAAGGTCTCTATAGAATTCTCCAAAATCGAGACTACACCGATGGATGGACACTTTTTTTTAATTAAATCAAGAAACTAATTTCTTGAACTGGACAATAAGAAAAATAGATTTCTCACTTTCTCTTCAATTTGAACACTATGAAATTATGTTTTATGATTGTTCTAGATTTTTTATGTTCATCTAATCTCCATTTATAAAAATAAAGATGTTTCAATCCATATACAATAATAATTTTAATTTCAAATAAAAGCCTTGATTAAAATCCAAGTAGGATTTTTAATTAAAGTCTACATCTAATTAGTTTGCTTTAATTACATGTGCAGTTCTAAAACTTTAATTATAACTATAATTAAGTTTGCAACTTTTACCACAATTACAACTAAGTACAATTTTTTTGTAATTACAATTAAACCCAAAACTATTATAATTAAATCCCAACACTTTATAGAGTTACTATAGGAACAAGATCGGACGTATATTATCCCGACTCCAATAATTAAGTCATGTCTAGTCAAACCTACACAACTCAATCTAATTGTTAATCTTTGTTTTTTCCATTAAATGCAAAAAATTGAACTATCGAAATAGATAAGATCACATAAATCAATAAAACTTTAATACTTTCATCTAACATATCGTATATGTATTTTTTCTCTATCCAAGATTCGATAATTAGGTACGAGCATAAATAATCGTTTTGCCCTTCTATTATTCTCACTAACTTAAGTATCAATTTCTTCAACGATTTTGTGAACATATCGCATATGTCGAAGTTTAGTCATCGCTAAACATTGAACTCATATTTTAACCATTCAATAGAAAATACTTGAATAGTCACTCTACCCATTTTTCAGGGTGAGGTTCCTGACACAAATTCATGTTTTCTATTTCGCTCATTATTAGATTCCCAACTAACCAAGATATTTGATCAATCAAATTGATCTCACCCACTGGTGAATCAAAAAACTTTTAAAGTCACGAAAAGAATAGTGGTGGCAAATGGGTCGAACGGCTGAGTCAATCAAATTGATCTCACACAAGGCTCGGCTTGTGGACGACCCGATCGCAAGGCGAGCCATGAGCACCTAACACAGTGACCGAAACAGTCACTGAACTTTAAAAGTGGCCGTTCTGGCCACTTTTATTTTATTTTTTCCTTCTTTTTTTCCCTATAAATACCCCTCTCATTCCCTTTTTTTCACACAACTCTCACTCTCTACTCTCTAATCTTTTCTACATTTTACATTCTAATCTTGATTCTACAATCTATCTACTAGACTTCTACATGGTCTATATTTATTTCTCAATTCTACTTATACATTCAATTTTAATTATTCAATATCAATTATCACACTACAAATTTACAATTACAATCTTACACGTCAACTTTCTCTCAATTCTTGATTTGTTACTTACTATACATCTTATATCAATTCACAAATGGATCCACGCTCATTTGTTGAAAGCTTGTTTGGTATCGGAGGCGAATCACCTATCACGCCGCAAAGTCAACTACATAGTCTACATTCATTTTTCAATTCTACTTCTACATTCAATTTCAATTATCACACTACAAATTTTCGTTTACAATCTTACACGTCAACTTTCTTTCAATTATTGATTTGTTACTTAATATACATTCTATATCAATTTAAAGGCTTGTTTGATATCGGAGGCGAATTACCTATCACACCCTAAAGTCAATTTTAGAATGAATTCGCCGTCTGAACGAAGTACTTATTCCCAAAAATTTTTTAGAATTCGATGCTCATGAAAGCAGTAATCCAATTAATTTGGATGATGTTGATATTTTCGAAGCGGAATGGGAGGATGAACATGAATTAAATATTCCCGATGCAAGAGATAAGCGAAAGGGGAAAAACATGCAAAATGTTGGGATCATTTTAAATTAATTCAAATGGGTCGTGTGGTCAATGGAGTTTCAAAATCTAAAGCAGTATGTAAATACTGTCAACAACGATTGGCATAACAAATATGTATTGGAACCACCCACCTCAACCATCACTACAAAGTGCGTGCGACCAAACATGGGCTTCTTCCTGCCAGTCAAACGCAACTATAATTTGGTAGTCTAGGCACTGGTTCTACTTTTACGCCACTTTCTACGTGGATGTATTCAGAGGAGAAAGCTCGAACGGGAATGATGAAGTTCGTTCCCACTGCTGAGTTGCCTCTAACAATAGCATACAACCAACATTTCGTCTCGTACGTGAAAGAATATCCTCAACCGAGGTACGTTGGGGTTAGTTGAAACGCTCTTCATTCAGATATAATAAAATATTTCATTTATACAAAGAAACTATTGATTGCCGATTTAGAAAAATATGAGGGTATTATATATCTTTAATTTTGAATATATGAGAAGGAATTAATAAAAGATGTTATATAGCTGCAACTGCACACAACATAAACTTACTTTAATGTTTGCATAAACAAATTCGCTTTTAAAATTATTGAATTCTCTCACAACGCTAACAACATATATAACGCTATTATGAATATTATTAGAGAATATCGTTGCGAGAGTAAAATTCGATAATTTACATTCGACAACGCTAATGTTAATAAGGTAGTTTTTATAAATTGTGCAGAATACTGCAGCCCGATTTCGATGGTTATTTGTTTCATATTCGATGTGTGTACCATATTTTTAATTTAATAGTGCAGAACAATTTGAAATATATTAAGAATGAAATTCAAAGATTTAGGGATCAACTAGTATATATCACGATTTCACCTAATAGAAAACAAGCATTCAAGGAATTTTGTGTCGAATCTGGGGTGGCGAATACAAAAATATTTATTAGTGACGTAAAGCATAAATGGAACTCCACTTATTACTAAAATCATGCAAATACTTTGAGCATTTAATAATTGAATTTTATAATAATAGATATATTAAAAACGATGATGATACTGTTTTGAATGAATTTGATTGGATTTTAGCTTTTAAAATTAAAAATATTTGACAAGTTTTATGATTCTACAAATATTTTGTCTGAAATTTACTATCCCACTAATTGTATGGTACTTGAACGTCTTTATATAATTGTTAGGGCTTTTCATATATGTAAAAATGACCCCTATTTTAGTACAATTATATATTACATGGAATTAAAGTTTGGAAAATATTGGGAATACTTGCCTATATTATTTCCGTTAGCATGTATCATGGACCCTCGATATAATTTATCGGGCACTAAATTTGTAATTGATCATATTTCAAGAGTTTTAACTTTTAATACACCTATCACTTATAGAATTTTAGAACAAACTTTATGTGAAATGTATGAATTATGTGTAGAACGAATGTGTGCAAATATTAATCGGGTACCCTATGCACCTACTCATCCGACATACTAGAAGACGACGCTAAAATATTAACTTATTTGAACGTATTAACTCATATAAATAAGATGCAAAAGCATGTGGTTTATCTAGTAGTAGTTTGTCTATTGCATGTAACCAAATATCGGACGCAAGTCCAAATGCATTGTCTGCTGAATTAATTGATTATTTTAATCATAATATGCCAAATAACAAAACAAATAAGAAAAGTTCAGAAGAAGTAGTTGAATTATGGCGAAAGTACGAACGATGATGGCCAGTGATTTCTGCGATGACAAAAGACATATTAACACCTCCGGTTAGTACTGTAGCTTCGAAGTTTGCTTTTAGTGTATGCAAGAGGGTTCTGTCCGAGGTCAGAAGCGTACTGAAAGAAAATATTTTGGAAGCATTAATGTGCGTGAAGGATTACAAGACGGTCATTTTCAACTGTAAGATAAATATGTCGAAATTACATGTCGTCAAGTAAGTGATATTTAATTTAACCATATTAATTAGGGGTGGGCATGAGTTGGGTTGTGTCGATTTTTGTCTCAACCCAAACCCAACCCAACACGATCGGTTTGATCATAATTTAACCCAACTCAACCCGTGTAAATGTTGAAACTCAACCCAATCAAGTATCGTTCGGGTTGGGACAACTTGTCAATAAAGACTGAAGTAAACAGGTCGTGTTGTACCATATGCTCAACGTCTCTCTCATCCCAAAGTTCCATTTTTACAGATATGTATCAAACTATTTAAGGAATGAAATGCCATCGAACTTCTGGAAAAATGTAAGATTGGGATTTGAAAAACGTCGAATAAATGGTATAATTTGGGGATAGACTTTATTAATAGTAGCTTCTTGCATCATTCTCAACAATTGGTTCTATTTTATTACACAATTTAGTTGTATGTGAGTGAGATGAGTGAACTGGAGGCTAGGATTATTTAAGACTGAAATTGGGGACGCTTTATTGGGTTTTAAAAAAGTTTATGGGAGCGTGGAAGTCACGTTTCACATATGGTGATTTTTGAAAGTTGATGATTTGGTTGATTTATAATTTTTTTAATGATTAACTTGTCATGTGGGATTTCCGTTCGATAAATTAGCAACGAAGGGAACGAACTATGGTGGATGATGGATGGAATGAAACATCTCAAATACGAGTTACCATTGGGAAGCATTTTGAAGTTTGATGATTAAACTATGACCAAGTGTAAGTTGAATGAGTGGTGAAACAATGGTTTGGTTGAGTTGTGATTTTTTTAACAACCATAATTTACCATGTGAGATTTCGTTAGCCGCGTCAACGAATATGGTAACGAATTTTTAAGGGTGATGAATAGAGTGCAAACGATTAAAGTTCCGTGAGCACTGTGAAACACTTTGAAATTTAGAGAGTAACTCGTGAACATGGTATAAGTTGGGTGATTATTGAAACAATTAACTTCATAAAATAACAAGTAAAAACTTGAACTTCATTAAATTTTCGAGAAAACAAATTTTATTCTAAAAAATAAATCAAATTGTAATGCTAATGATCTTCATGTGATTGAATAACTTGACAGAATTTGTGAAAATGAATGTATCATTAATCAATGTTTTTCTTGAATCAACGAATCAATATACAAATTACCAAAAAGTATAAACAAAAAATTAAGCACTCAAAATCTGTAAGAAACTGGAATTCCTGTCACTATCCCATTAGAAACCTTGTTGTTCACCAGACCACCCAACCACGGCCTTGAACAACTGGCGCTGCAGCTCATATTTGTCTGCCCGTTCACCTTCACCGACAGATTAATAATCCCATTCTTCTCACCGTTGTCATCCCTCAGCCTATAACTCAGAAAACTCAAATAGTTTGCCGGTAAATATCCCCCCGTAAAGTCCGACAACGGAATTCTTGCTGTCCCAATGATTTTGCTACCTGAATGAACTTCCACGGTAATAAAAGTTGCATGCATAGGCAAATCCATCACCAACTTCTCGTTCCATATGGGATTGCATCCGCCTTCTGTATTCATCCCTGTGGATCTAACATTTAACAGGTCGGATCTTACGATCACAAAGGCATTTTTCTTCACTGGGGTTCTCCTGTTAACCCGTAAATCTTCACCAGTAATCACAGTAACTTCTATCACTCTTGACGATGCTTTCTCCATTTCAAATTCAGAAATCAAAAGGATTGGTTTTACAGAGAGAATCCTTTCTCGTATATATATATATATATGTATGTATGTATGTATGTATGTATATGCAAAACGTGGATTTGATAATGTGTGGATTATTGAATAATAGGGTTCGTATTTATACTGTTGCAGGAGGAAGCTGGGGTGAAACAACAAAGAAAGAGGCGGGAAGAAGGAATTTGAGCGGCGCGTGGAAAGGTCAAAGGAAAATGTGTGAGATGATTTGTTGCGTGGCACACAGTGCAGAATGTGGAAACAAAAATGGGATTGGTTTGTTGAATTTTACTCGTTCAGCGCGTGGTTTTATTGAATTCTACCGGATGTATTTGAATCTTTGATAAAAGACTAAATTACAGAGACGTCCCCTAAGGTTTCTGATAATTTTACAAACACCACTCACTTTTTTTTTTCAAAAATTACACAAACCTCTATTATTTCAAGTTTTGAACAACGCATGTCTCCTCTAAAGTTTATGACAATTTTAAAGACACTATTCAGTTTTTAATAATTATATAAAAACCTCTATCATTCGAGTTTAAATATCATATTTCTCATAATTTATGACAATATCATAAATATCCCTCTATTTTAAAAAATAAAATAAACTCCCTTAATTTAAGTTTTTGAATAACGTAAATGTTTCTAACCACTTTTCTTTTACGAGTTAGCATAAATAACAGTGGTAATACTTAAAATACGCTTACAATCTTTCTTCCACCTTGTACCTTTTTCAACAATAATGTAATACTTAAAATATCCCATTAACACTTCTAACTAAATAAAAAAGGAACAATTATTTAGACCATCAAATTTTAAAAAATAATTCAGAATTTAATTGATTTTAAATTTTTAATAACTATGTTGGGGAACCCAAGATAGAGGGTTTTTAGATTTAATTTCACCTGAAGAGTTCTCACAAATTTGATAGTTGTGAGGGAAATGTTATCTTTTTTGAATGTGATAAATAACATGATTACATTTTTATAAGCATTCATAGGTTTGTAAATTTATATCTAATTTTAATTTATTTTTTTAATTTAAAAGAGAGTTGATAAGAAAAAAAGTTGTTAAATGATAGATCGAGTGTAAAATGAACCCTACAAATGCTTTAATTCTTAAATATTTTGTCATATTTTTATATAGGATAGTTGGTTTATAGACAAGATGAAATGTGTAGTATTTTATTTTTATTAGGGTACTTATGTCGCCCGATTGAAGAATATGGAATTAATTGTGAATAATCGATCTTATATACAATACACTATTGTTGATTTAATAAGAAGTGTTAAAAGAGTATTTTAGTTATTACATTATCGCTAAAGTGTCCATATGATGAAAAAAAGTTCGTAAGATTATTTTAAATATTATCACTATAATTTATACCAGCACTTGAAAGGAAATGGTTAAGCAAGAATGCATTATTTATATAAAAACTTGAAATAAGTGAGAACTTTTCAAAAGTGGTGGGTGTCTCTGAAATTGCCACGAGCCTTAATAGAAGTGTACGTTATTCAAAACTTAAAATGAGAGGAAAATTTGTGTAATTTTTGAAAAATAAGGGAGTGATTTTGCAATAATCACAAACCTCAAGGGGGCTATATGTCATTTGCTCTTTATTTAATTATCAGCAATTGCTTTGATATTTCGCATGATAATATTAGTCGTGGGCTTCGTGCCTGAACTTTTACTGATTGGGTGACTAATTCCACAGTCAAAATTGGTGTTTCGATTTTTACGTTATTATTTAATTTTTATGCAGCCATTTCACTTGACAGAACATTCAAAATTTGAGTTTGGAATGGACTGAGTATATTTTTTTGAATTGGATTAATATATAAAAATTCCACATAAAATATTATTCTACGTGTATTTTTTTAACGTATAAAGAAAATATATTTTAAGCTATGGCAAGCCCTTTTTAAACACATGATATCACCACATTAAGAATATTGGGGATTAGCATTATTTAATATCAATCAAATCATCCAATTTGGAGAAAAAAAAAAAAAAAAAAANGATTTTGTTTTTCACACGAATTAAGAAATTTTATTTAATGTTATCAAAAAAGCAGTTTTTGCAAAATATTTTGTGTGTTTACCCTTATTCAATTATTGTTTTGACCATGTTTGCAACAAGAAATGGAAAATGTGTATATGTATTTGGATAATTATAAGAAGGTAAAGTCAAATTTGTACAATTTGAAGATGAAGTGTGATGAATTAATTATAACTGAACAAATTAAATAAGAATATATTAGTAAACGAATATAAAAAATACTTTCTTGATAAAGAAACTGATTATATAAATGAGACAGGAAAATAAGGAAAGTTGGTTTTATATAAATATGATGGAACGAGTAATTCAATAAAAATAGTTGAAAATAGACAATCTTTCCTCCAAAATACTTGTCATAGGCAATAGAGAAGTAGGGATGGAGGGTTGCAGAGCTCGAGGGTGGCGGCTGGTGGTGGAGTGGGGTTGGTCAAGGAAGAAGGAAATTTTAACTCCCCGCGCCCCTCTCATTTTTTAAATAAATTCTTTTTTTTTTGTACAAGTGGAATCTGCTTGCAAGAATTTGGACTTTGGGGACCCCACTTAATTTTTCCTTTAGGTTTTTTTATTTATTTTCTAAATCTAGAGAAGATTGCAAAATCATCATTATCGACTCCTTTTTTTTATCAAATTGCGAACTTGAATGATTTGATTGATATTAAAGAATGCTTATCTCAATCCACTTGGAGTGGATTTTGTTTGTTGTCTTATTTAATTGATTTTTTGTATTGTTATATTACAAGAACGACAAATGGTTTCACACACTCTATTTGTCTATTTTTAATTGGACAAGTAGTTTCATATTTTATTTTTATAATTTTTTCAATTTAAATAATCAAATCGAACCAAATCGAAATTGGTTAGTTTGGTTCCATAGTTAGATATAGCACTTATGATTCAATTTCTAAGATTCTCATGGGCACTCGATTCAGTTCAATTCCTTTCAAGATCATATCGAACTAGACCACGTACACTCCTAGTTAAATTGTGCGAATTCTATCAAATAGGGATGAACAAAACCTATTTACTCAAATATTAGGATGTTTGGTGTCATTTTTAAAGATTGGGAGTATATGTGCAACCTTTTGGAAAGGTTGGGGACCAAATATACATTTTTCCTTTAAAACATGAATCCTCCTTTTCTTTTTAAAAATTTTCTTCGCTTAGCCCCGTTTAAGCCTCTTTTTAACACTCATTATTTTAAAACTTTTTTTTCTGCATAATCGTTTTCAATCATATATTTACACGATAAAATATTCTACACATAAATTTAAAAAATTTCCTACTTTTTAAGCATACATTCTTCAAAAAATTACTATTTAAAACTCTATTTTCTACAAATAATGATTGCCAAATAGGGGCTAAAATCAAATTTTAACATGTTTTGATAAGAATAATTTCATATTCACAAAGAATTATTGAAATAAATGATATATGTGATGTGTTGACAGCATTTGTATGATGTATTTTTTTGTGTTCGTTGTGTTAAAAATCGATGGAAAATCGACAAGTGTGTTTTTGTAAGAATTTTGTCAAATTTTTTATATACTTGTAGCAAAATTGTTTTGGTAAAACTTGATAAAATATATGATTAAAAATTGTGGTTCTCATAAAAATACATGATTACAATTAATTATTAATTTTAACTTAAACTCTATTTAATAATCATTATTTCAAAATTCTTTAATTCTAATATTCATTTTCAATTACACATTTATACAATAAAAATATTTTGCATGTAAATCCAAAAAAATTATCTATTTTTTAGTCACACATTTTCCAAAAACTCACAATTCAAAACCTCAGTTTTTTCAAATTATGATCATCAAATAGGGGATTAAATTAAAATCTAATTTTTAATTCGTACTAAACAGGCGCTTAATCAATTTTCACTACTGAAATCTTAACTAAAAATCAAGCAAAAGAGTCTACGACGTTGTACTTACAAATATTATCCAGGGAAAATTGCAACAGTGGTCCATAACTTTTTCGATTTGTGCAGACTTTATTCTAACCTTCAATTTGTACAAGCGGAAGTCCATAACATTTTCATAAATATGCACCTGGAGTCCAACTAGATGGAAACCACCAATTTGACTGTTAGTTGACAAAAAATTCAAAATTTAATTAATTTTGACCAGATTAAAAATGGCAAAATGGTACTTTATATTTTTCTTACATTTAATAAGTTAAAAATAAATAAATTAAAAAAATAAAAATAAAACTGGGCATCGTCATCTTCCATACCCCAACTCACCAATTCCCCATCAAATCAAAGCCATCGACACTGGTCAACCACGGGCGACCACACAATCCCAGACAAATAACATCACGCGGTGATCAAAATCAACCCTTAAAACTATGAGAGTCACACGGGCCAACAACAAAATCCAACGACTTCAGTGACATCCATGGTTATGCATCATTTTGAGTCAATTTACCTCACCTAGGTGCTCCAATTAGTAGTGAGATATCATAAAAAACAATTTCGGTTGATACATGTTTGCCTCGAGAGAAAAACGAGATAATTCTGTCTCTTTTAATTCATAGGCTTGGGAATGATTTTTCAAAAAATTGGCAGCACACGAATCATCAGCAGCATCATACGACCATTTGTCTGTATTCAGATTCTCTAATTTTTTGCCCCCAATCGACCCATTTTAACCGTAATTCTGCCATAAATCGCACACTAACTGGGAAAATTCTTCTTCTTCCAATTGAAGAATCTGGAGCTCTTTACCCACCAAATTGACAGCTCACAATCCCTCAACAATACCAAACGATGGACATACTTAGGTTGGGCAAAAAATCGAAAAACCTATCGAACTGAACCGACTCGGGTTGGTTTACGTTGGTTTGAAATAGCTAATCGGTTCGATTTGGTTAATATTTAACCAATACAACGTCATGTCGGGTTGGTTATGGGTTAAGACTCCAACCTGACGGTTAATCGACCCAACCTAACTCGTTTAATTAAATTTAGTGTACGACATTTGACTCATCTGAAATTGTCCATATCTCTATAGAAGTATCGAGTTATGAAATTAATATTTTTAATTCATAGAACTTTTTATATCTGCAAGCAGTCATTTGTTTCCAATTTTAAAATTGTCTATTCTTTTGAATTGTTGTTGTGCTCAATTCTATTGCATTTTTAACTGATCTATATATAAATTTCATCACTGTAAGTTTAAATTCTATCTCGCTAACTTGTTTTCAACATTTGTTTTAAGTATGGGTAAAACGTCTATCAAATGTTTAGCTCATGAATTGAACATGAACATTGTGTGCGGATTTCTATTGAAATTTGATATTTCAACTTCAATGAAACTCACTACGATTGTTACTTTAGATCAGCAACAATTTTTTTAAAAATTTAATTTGGACTAAAAAATGTAAACCGGCTAACCGAACTGAATCAAATCAAACCGATTTGGTTTGAGTTGGTTTAGTTTAAGAGTTAGATTGATTTGGTTTGGTTTGGGTTGAAATTAAACCAAACCGACTAATTTGGTTTTGATTTGGGGTTAAGGTCGAAATCAACCCAAATCAAACTGCGCCCAAGCTTAGTCATACCCTCAGTTGATCCAATAGTGTCACAAATTGCTCCAATTTTGACTTCAAATACTATCAAATTCCACGCGCAAAACGAGGTTCCAATTTCTTCAGTTTCTGCTCGGACCCACACCACGAGGCAACCTCCAATTGTTTGTGTTGGACGTGAAAGTGAGTTTGATATAATTTGATTTGATTTCTGGTTTTGATGTTGGAGGAGTAAGTTCATTTTTAGTTTTGATTTCTGATTTTGTGGGACGGTGTGGTGGCCGATGGCTAGTCACCGTTGACATTTTGGTTTGGTGGAAGATGATGATGCCCCCATTTTCTTTTATTTTTGGTTTTTTAATTTATTTAATGTGAGGAAAATGCAAAGTACTCGTTTGCCCTTTTAATTTGGTCAAAATTGATCAAATTTTGACATTTTTGATCAAGTAAAGGTGTTTCCATCCATTTGAACTCTAAGTGCATATTCATGAAAAGTTAGAGACATTTGACGGCACAAATTGAATATTAGAGTAAAGTCTACAAAAATTGAAAAAGTTAGGGACCGCTGTTGCAATATTCCCTATTATATATTCCAGCTATGCACTCATTTAATTAACTACCAAAATCAATGGCTTCTTCTCTGTCACCTCATCTGATACCGCTCTGCTCCAAAGAACTATTTCCACCACCGAATTACGCCACTACTCTCATCAATCTCCCACCTAACTTGGTGTTTAAAAGCCCAACCCAGACCTCCCGGTTTAAATGCTCTGCGGGTCAGACCGGTTTTTTCACCAAGCTGGGCAGGTTAATCAAGGAGAAAGCCAAAAGTGACGTGGAAAAAGTGTTCTCCGGTTTCTCCAAAACTAGAGATAATTTAGCTGTCATTGACGAGCTTCTGCTTTATTGGAATCTTTCTGATACTGATCGAGTTCTAGATAGTCTGGAAGAGGTTTTTACTCTTTTCCTTTCGATTAACTAGTTTTTCTAGAAATTCCATACAATTTCCTTAGTTCCCAGCAAATTGAAATTTCTTCTTTATTCAAGGTAAATAGGGTTAAACGTAAGCTTTGGATTCTGAATTTTGTTCTATTTGGTTGTTTCTTAGGTCACTTGTGCATTAATGCTTAAAATAGTTCAAGTGGGGATGTTAGATGGTGGGATTTTGTTCTTTTTGATTTGCACGCTAGAGGCTAATTCCACTGTTTGCGTGTCTGGATGAATAAACTATTTTAATGGCATTTTTGTGGGAAAAAAGTTTCCTTTCTTTGTTTGAAGGATAAGATTCTTGGCATGGATTGGGTTTTATTCTTTTTGGTAGCTAGGTATTTCTAATGAGTCTGAGTTTTCTGTATGGCTTACTGGCTTAGTAATAGCCGAAACTTACAAAGGAGAATTTCAGTGCAATTTCCTCAAAGAATTTTTTATCATTTTTACTTAAGAAATATAAAATGTCTTGAAAGGTTTAGGCCGCGGCTTGTTATTTATTTAGTATCTACTGACAGTTTGATCTCTGATCTTACCTCTTCTAATTGGACTTTTGTATCTGATTATTTATCACAGCACACACATGTTAACTTATGTAAACTTATGGATGTTACGAAAGCTATGTATAATGTAAACTATTTATAATTAGAGGGGGTTCTTTTTCATTAATTGTTTATAGGTTTGAACAAACGCAAGTGTATGCAAGTGATGGAGGTTTATGTGTATTGTTTATTCACTATCATTTTAGGCATTGTTAGTGGCTGATTTTGGGCCGAGGATTACCATAAAGATTGTGGAGAGTTTACGGGAAGATATATACTCTGGGAAGCTCAAATCTGGGAGTGAGATCAAGGTAATTATTCTAATGTGTTTATCTGTGCAATAGCTCTATTGGGTCCTCAAAGTATTTCTTAATATATGTTCAAATGTTTTGATATACAAATTTCCTGAAATTAGCCTTGATGGTAATAGGATGCTTTAAAGAGGAGTATATTGAATTTGTTAACTGGCAAAAAGCTTAAAACAGATCTCCAACTGGGTTTCAGGTTAGAATTAGATCAGAAATTTACGTTTCTCTTGTCTGACGTGCCAGCGTTTGATCTGCTAGTTGTTGACAATGGCTGTCTTACTAGGAAGCCAGCTGTTATCATGATTGTCGGTGTCAATGGAGGTGGGAAGACTACATCTCTTGGTAAGATCAACTAGGTGGTGACGGGGTCGGTGAAGCATTCCATGTCTTCAGAAATGTTGTTTGTGAAGGATTTGCATATTCAATGATATACAAGCTACTGAAAGGCTATTTATAACTGTTTCATATTGTCATCGACAATTAAGCATTTTTTATGTTAAAAAGAAAAAAAGTATAAAATTTAAGCATCTTCCTGGGTCATGGTTTGTCACTAGCAGTTAACACTTTGAGAAAACTTCATTAAACCTAATTGTTATTCAATGAATATAGTATGGTGAAAGGTTTGAAGTTGAAATTATTAAAGAGCAACTGCAGTGTCATTTATGTCTATTGCATATTGTTTTTATATCTTTGGGGAACTCATGTTTTGTGGTATTATTGCTAGTAAGTTTTTTTTCTTGCAGTTCTTTTGCAAAACATGTGTGAAACTTTAGTAATTTTTCTGAGGATGCTGAAGATTCTAACGCGAGAATAACTGACAAAAATTTTCTATGCAGGGAAGCTGGCCAATAGATTGAAGAAAGAAGGTGCCAAGGTGAGGTGATAGTTCAATTTTTTGTTCATGTTCTTCTTTTTATTTGGTTGTGTCTACTTTGATTTTAATACGATTTTGACTTCTATATGTTCATTTGCATCAGTAAAATTGGCAGATTTCTGTAAATTTTGAAACTACTACATGAGATTCATAAATAAATTTGTTTGACATTCAGATCACGGAATTATATCATGAAAATAGTTTGTAAGGTGCCTTAGTTGCTTTAATGAAGCCCTTTATCTGGAATATCATTTCATGATATTTTTTTGAACTTTGCTTTCCAATTGAGAGTAACGATAATTCTGGAGACTGTGCCTTTTGTATGCAAGTGTTTTCATTTTGTTTCTTTGTCATTATGAGTAGTTGAGAACCTAGTCTTGATATAATTGTTGATATGCATTTTTAAGTAATATGAGATCACCAAAGCTTGAAAATTCCAATAATTACCAGATTCCGGTGTCTGGCCAGTGCACTCAATAATTAGATATCTTGCTGAGTCATAGAAACAATCGTAGCTTTGCTGGGGGTAATTGTTCTCATTTCCATTTGACACTTCAGAATATTTCCAGGTATTGTTGGCGGCAGGAGATACTTTTAGAGCAGCTGCAAGCGATCAATTGGAGATATGGGCTGAAAGGACCGACTGTGAGATTGTTGTAGCTGAAAAGGAGAATGCAAAAGCATCATCAGGTAAACATCTGATTGGTCTGGTAATGAGATTTAAGTTCCCAATACTCTTATCACACGATGTTAAAGTTTCCCCTGAGTAGTTCTTTCACAGGCTGTGAAAAAGGGAAAAGAACAAGGTTTTGATATTGTCCTCTGCGACACATCCGGACGTAAGTCTGACAGATGTATATATCTTCACATTTTACAGTTGGTGTTGGGGATTTCTTAAGATTTCTTTTGATAATCAGGTTTGCATACCAATTATAGCCTGATGGAAGAGCTGGTTAAATGCAAGAAAGCTATTGGGAAAGCTGTCTCTGGTGCACCCAATGTCAGCATTCTCAGCCTTATTTCTTATATAACTATCTCATGTTAGTATTACATGATTATCCACTAATGTTGTTTAATATAATGGGTTTTGAGTCCGAAACTTTGTTAACTAGATTTCAAATATGCATTAGTGACGAACTCATTTTGATTTTCGGTCATAGGTTGGTCCAAAGAATGAGAGGCTGCTTCCTTAAGTCCGTTGTTCCTCAATAGCTTAGTGGTAGAGCGGTCGGCTGTTAAGTGACTGGTCGTAGATTTCAAATATGCATTATCCTGCATTATAGATCAAATGCTTCTCATCCTTGCTTTATTTTTCTTCACTGTGGGGAGGGGGAGGGGTTACATAGATACTGTTCTTAAGGGTGTAAAATTAATATTAAACTATGACACTGCACAAGGTTCTAGAGAATGGATCAAATAATGTTCACGAATGAACTGCAGAAATACTAACCATATAGTGAACTATTTTTTCCCCATTTACTTGTCTTCAGAACTTATGGAATTTTTTTTTATTTGTTGTGACTCTAAATTTCTCTTATAATTTTTGCAGGAAATCCTGCAAGTGTTGGATGGTACAACTGGTCTAAACATGCTTCCACAAGCCAGAGAATTTAATGATGTAATATTTCCTACCCCTGTCCATTTACACCGGAAATGCTGGTTAAACATATTCTTGTTTACTCAAGTGTTGCTTACACACCTAGCCCTACCAGGAAATGAAAAATGGTGCTTAATCCTGAAACCTTTATCCCAGTAGCATAATACCAGTCTGTTAAAGTCAAATTTATGTTAGTTATTTCCCCTCTTCTACTGCACTATAAACTTGTGCCTGTTATTTGGGCTTAATATTCAATCCCAGGTTGTTGGAGTGACTGGTTTGATATTGACCAAACTTGACGGTACTGCCAGAGGTGGTTGTGTGGTATGTTTAGCAATTTTAATTTTTAATTATTATTATTTTTCATTCACTTTATAATGATTTCTAACTCTCCAATATCTGTTATGTGCTATTTTCCCAAAATTCTTGCAGGTTAGTGTAGTTGACGAGCTCGGCATTCCTGTGAAGTTCGTTGGTGTTGGTGAAGGTGTAGAAGATCTGCAACCCTTTGATGCAGAGGCATTCGTGAATGCAATATTTCCATGAATCTGAAGGTCAGCATCTACACCACTGTCAATGTGTTCTGTCCTGCTGATCCTCGTTTCTGATCTTCCTAAAGTTCAGCATTTCCAACTGCTCAAATTTGTTAGGAACTTTATTGCTGGCTTGTAGTCCATTTCAATATACTTATGATGAAGATGATATATATAGAAACTGAATACACAGCTGCATTCAGTTTCTGGAAAAGGGAAGGAGTAGACTAGAAATGTGAAACAAGTGCTTTATTCTACAAAGAACACTTGCAACCTATTAAGCATCCCCTTCCTATTAAATGTGAAATGATGACTGAAAACACGATATTAAACTCGAGATACAAAATAACCTCAGATCAACAGAAAGTAAAACTTACAGAAATTAAAAAATCAAACCCAAGGAATTTTCCGGTCGAAGCCCCAGAGGTTCGACGACCGCTTCCAACGCCTAATCGTCTGTTGAGCATCCAATAAATTGTATATATGCTCGGTTGCACTAGATAGCCTAAAAATGGCAACAAATGTTATAAAATCGTTCAATATTACAATAGATATAGTCTATTGAAGACTGATCTTTCAATCACCATGAAGATCAAAAGCATATTTCATTAAGAACACTCAAATCTCCAAACCCTAATCTGAAGTTATACTAAATAGAAAAATCACTCAGACTCCTTCACACAGATCACTCAGATTTCAAGTATAACACTAGGATTACAAGATTTATTGCTTCGAACAAGGTTTTCGAGTAGAATAAAGCAACAAAATGGAGAACCCTAATTAGAGAGTTATTTTCTCTCTCAGAAGACAAAAACAAAAAGTGTAGAGTATGCCAAAAGAAGAGACCCAGCCAAGTTAAATGATAGAACCATCCAGAAAATCATCCAACGCCCAGAAACAAGCTAAGTGTCACCATCCAGTAAAAAAATGCCCCAACTAGAAGAGTTGCATTTTAGTAAATGAAAATTTCACCAAATTTTGGGAGATCACAGGTTTGAGCCTCAACAATGATCTTTACCATGTGATAGATATTTACTTGATGTCCTGTCTCATCAGACAAGCTGATGAATCACTGCCTTTCTTACACAGGTTATTTGCCTCAGTCATATGGAAGTTCCTAGCAGAACATTTCAGTAAATTTATGGAGCTGCTGAAGATTCTATAGCTTTATGGCGGATGGTCGGACAGTGGACTCAGGCTGTCGCATTTCAGCGAGGTGGATTTGATCAATCAAGTACTTCTCTTTCTAGTGGAGAGACAAGGAGGAGTTTTTGGAGAATCTCCTCCTCCATTTCGGATACAGAAATCTGTCTCTGCTGCTTTCGAATGTCCTGTAATGAACTTACGACTCAGTTTTTGAATGCGAGGCCTGAGATTATTGGAAAATATGTGATTCTTAGTTGAGTGAATACTTGAGGCAGTAGACAGTGTATTTGGATTGAGTTTGATGGAGCCTGTGAATCTAGTTGGAAAATTTTCATGCAAATATTAGATTCTAATTATCTAACTTGAAGTGCAGAAACCTGGGCACAAAAAATACATGCAAAGACAAGTCCTAGACTAAATCCACGAGATTAATCCGGCAGAGTAACACTCAAACCACTTACTATAATGAAGAAATAAGAAATGTAGAATAAATAATAAATTGGTCGAGATAAGAGTTTCACAATAAGATGAATTTCCCTGCAAAATTGTTTGCTTTTCAATAGCAATTATATCTCAAGATGCATTAATTTTATTATTATTTTTTTTAATTTTTCTTAAGGCAGTAGCATTTCAATTATAAGAAAGGACGAATTAGAAATGTGTTTTTTTTTCTTTCTTATGAAGAGAAATGGCCTATTAAGTAACATTGCTTAGCAATGACATTACAAATAATTAATTGATGAATAAGATCACGGCAGGTTCCATGAATTGAGCGATCTTTTAATTAATAGTAACGACGCTTGTGCCATCTCCAACCCAACACCAATTTTGTACAAGTCATTTTGGCATGAAATTTTCTCTTCAACTCAACTTCAATTTTGACATCAAATTGTTGTAATGAATAGTGTTATACCAACTTTGACGCATCATTGTTCATTTGGTGTAATATATAGAATTTTATTATTTTTCATTTTGTCCTTCATTTAATACTACAACAAATATTAGTTCTTGTTAGACACCTGTCTATATCCTTTTATTATTTAGAGTGTGTTTGATATAGATTAAAATCAGATTTTAAGTGGATTTTGATAGAAATTTTTGAAATGTGTGGTTGAAAAAGATGTGGTTGATATTGATTATTTGACTTTGACTTAAATTAAAATCAGGCCCAAACTTGCCCTTAATGATTTAATTTATATTTATTTTAATTTGATTTTTATTTTTGTTAATATTCATAATAAATTGTAATTTAATAATAAATAATAACTATTGAATAAATTAAATAAAATTACTCATTACAATTCAGTAATTTTAGTAATAATAGAATATGTAATTAAATACTTTTGAAATAAATTAATTATTAAAAAAAATAGAGGGAAACACGGTTTATTTGGTGTAACGTTTGGTATAATAAGTTGTAGATGACAACATAAGATGGTGCGAAAGTTACACCATTTTGACGTTAAAATTGCGCAATTTTAATGAATTGAGTTGGAAATGATCTTAGTAGATGACAAAATATAGGGTTAGTCTAGCAATAAAATCAGTAACGTGTTCTAAATTTTGAAGATTTGCAGCAAAATTTGATTTTTTTTAGAGGTCCTAGTTACTCTTTGGATCAACAATGGAAGGGTATACTTGAATTTGTAAAATAATTTACTTGCCCGACGGGCCATATAAAGTAAATATCTTATACATCATGTACGGTTTTATGGACACTAGGGTGACTTATCAATCGACTTTTCTATTATGAACTCAAAATTTAATACTTGACGGTATTACGTGGTTGTATTACTGTTTTGAATGGCAAGTATGGTTGCCTCTTGATACTTCAATTATCAACTGCTGATTTCGCACGTCTGAGGCTGGAAATCAAGTTTGTTGGTCACGTTGTTTTCAGAGAAAGTACTTGGCAGCTGCCAGCTTCATTGTAAAAAAAAAATATAAAAAAAAAAATAAATTGAAAAAATACGTCAAATGCAGCTACCATTCTCTGGTATAAGGAATGAAGGAAAAGCAAAAATATCAAAACAAACGTCTAATAGAGAGAGATGCTTCTTGGCCAACCTAGATTGGGAAAGTTAGACTAATCCACTTCTACAGGTAGTTACAATTACGAGATGAAATCAAACAAACTAGTAGGTAGCGATCAATCATTCTACATGTTATGAATACAAATGGATAACACGATCTTCCCTATCACAGACGACTTCAGAAAAAATAAAAAGAAACTAACTTCAACATATACATAAAATGTATGATGAAATTGCTCAAACCCATGTAAAGATTCGGGGTACTTTCTATTCATCGTATCACTGCCATCAAAATGGAGGGCGCTGAGAAGCAGGACAGAGAACCAAACTTGCAGAATATTTCTAAAATACAGGAATCAATCTTAGAAAACCCATCTTTTTGAAGGGTATGAACGTTTTTTGGGAGATACTGACAACCCAACCTCTTTACATTGCTCTTCATCCGGTTGTGAACTTAGAAATCTAGTTCCCAGAAAATGTACCATTGCAGATGCATCCTCGAAATTCCTCGGGAAACTGAAAGATGTGGACATGAAGAGCTTTGAGGGTGTCTTTTTCAGTTTCTTTGTAGGCAGGATGTCCAGCTCTGCAGCTTCCAGAAACCGCTCTGTAGCGGCCTCCCAAGATAGCTCATGCTTTTGAGCATCAGTTTGGGGAGCAGGCTCATCTTGCAATGCCTTGAGTGTTTCTTCAACAAACCCATCGCCATCATCATACGTTCGGCAATTTGGGAACTGCTTGAAGAAATCGTTCGAGGGATGATTAGCACATACCACTATCTTGCCCATTGCTAATGCTTCAGCTGTGGTTGTACAGACTACATCTGTGGTGCTGGGATTCAGGAACACCTTGTAGCTGGATTGAAGAGAAGAAAAGGCAACATTGAGATTAATATGTAATCGACCAGTGTATGGGCAACACGGTTATAATACTATATATGCCATTAAAATTCACATAGCAACTGAAATCCTTAAGGAATGCAACTGGAAAGCAAGCAAGCCACGTTTAGGGGAGAAGGGAATGGAGGTGGAAGAACAAGCGAGAACATTCTTTTTTCTTTTCACTGAACTTCAATACGTTCTTTTCAAAGAATCTTGCGAAATTATGCTGCAACACACACACACACAACAGAGAGAGAGAGAGAGAGAGAGAGAGAGAGAGAGAGAGAAACCCCAAAAGGAGAATGACTAATCAGTTTCATACAGTAGTGTAGATATTTGTGAATCTTAATTTAGGGAGAACTTCATCTGAGAAAGATACATCCTCATGATCTTCCAACTTGAACAAATTTCTATCCTGCATGCCTTGGATGACCTTCCTTAGTGAAAGTACTATTATCAATAAGTTTAGAGAAATAAGCACTAGGCAAATACAAGGAATCAAATCATTGAAGAAAAAATTCAGCCAAACCCTATATTTGAAGAATCAGAAAATTGGAAACATAGACAGACAATACGCTGCACTATCAGATGCAGCAATAACTGGTAGGACTTCATGGTGCATCCCTCTGAGGGAATTGATTTATTTGAAAATATATAATAGTAAACACTACAAAGATCGGTGAAACCATAGTATTATATGGTTTTTAGCCATCTTCAAGTAAATTTCAAGATTGACTCGTGATTTATCAATACCTTCTTCACAGCAACTTCTACATAACCCCAAGGCAAAAGAGAGAGGAACTTTTATAAAGATAAAAACAAAGAAAGGGGAAGGGAACTCAAAAAACAAACTAAATAAGCCCCAGAATTTGAATGGCATTGACTATTTACTATTTATCCCAGGCATCAACCGCCGATAGTTGTACATTTTTGTTTTCGATTTTTTTTCTGGAGGAAATTTTTTACATCAAACGAATATTAGCAGATAGCGGCCGTTAAGGTCTTACTCATGAAATAAAGGATCGGCATGATCACGACCAGGGTGAACCCTGACTGGTATTTCCAGCTTCTCGGCAGCTTCCTGAACTTGATCAGAGTCCTGTCCACTGCCATATAAATCAACCTCAAGACCTGTTAACTCTTTTTGATGTTCATGCAGAAGTTCAAGTAGCTCTTTGTAGCCTTTGCTCCACACCATCTTCCCAATGTAGTATGTGCCTTTTGTAAAAGCCTGCTCGCCATTCCACTGTTGCTCTTTCTTTTTCATGCCAATGTCAATAAATCTAGGATTGACCCCGTGGACATTGCAGATAACAGATCTCGGAAGGTCTTGGGTGGCAGCCGATAATCTTATCACCTGCCAGTGTTAGGCAAGTCATACTCATCAGCTAGCAGTTGAATAATTTATTACCAGCAATCAGAGAGATGCAACAGAAAAACTTCCTGAAATTCAGCAATTAACTCTTGCCACTAAAATTTTATAATAATTCCTACAGCTTAATATTCAGATATTCTCTAAACTTAATCTTAAAGAATAAACTAATATTTTTTCTCTAAACTAGTAGTAGTCATACATAAAATTAGCATATTTCCCTTGACATTGTCCGGGGCTTGTAAAATGACTGGCATATGCATTCCAGATCTTATCTCTTTCTTTATTAAGAGAAATGATGCAATCCACTAGAAATTTATAGAATTCATCTCAAGATCAATTTTGTCATTCGCCAATCGTCAAGGTACAATCAATGGTAAAGCCTCAAATATCCACAAATTTAATATATGGAAACCATTCAAAAAAATTTCAAACTCTGTCAGCAAGGTTTCTTCCTTGCTTTGAAAGCTTTACAAGATGATGATTATACATGCAACTGGTTTTCACAAACAATCAAAATGGAACCAAAAAATACAGAAACTCCAAGTTGGTCTCCTTGATGTCATGAATATCCAGCTTCACAACAACAAAGTCATGAATACAACTGTTTCAGATATCAACTAATAAAACTAAACATGCTGAATTTCGAGTTACATTAGTCCATCTACAGTCTATCTAAGGACTCCAATATTATTAATCACCTCGATACAAAGAAGGCATACTGGGAAAACTAATTTAAGACAAAAGGAAAATATAATTTATTGCATACAATAAATAAGTAATTCAAAAAGGAACTGTTTAGAAACCTACCTTATGGCAATATATATTGACAACCCAACTATTTATGTATCTCAGAAAAAATGCCTGCAGTTGTCCATTCTTCTCTCTTCTCACATATTCCAAATAATTGGTGTGAACAATGCCTATAACCAGACGAAATTTTGTTTTCCACCTTTTACCGTGATGATACCATGTAAGATGCTCGGGCTCCTCAAGGACAGCAATATCTGCCTCTTCATCTTGGATGATCTCAGTAATATCCCCTAGAGCAAGAATGCTCCTTTTATGAAGAGAGAACTGCAACATGATAATAAGAGCACCATAAAATAATGATTTGATAGGGTTATTTTACTTATCTAGGTTCAAATCAGTACAATGCAGTAACAATAGAACAGAAATATTAAATATTTAAAGAAGCGAGAATTATATTTTTGAAGAGGAATCAATACATCTGAAAAAAGTCTCCATATTTATGTAAGAGATGCATGGAAAGGATGGGCTGACCCTGTACTATATACTAAGACTTCAACCAAATAAAATGCAGATAACCACTGATTCCTGTTGTTTAATAGATAAGATGGACAAATGTTATGACAATTCAACAAGGCGATGCCTCATCCATATGCTAGAAGATTCACAGAAAGTCTACATCAGAAACAGACTCCCAAAACTCTGTGAAAAGCAGTACACAAATATGAAAAAATTCAGTTGTCCGTGAATACAGACTCTGCAAAAGCAAAGTTTTCAGTCCTGGATTTACAGTTCCAAACCATCAGAGGCTCCACTTCCTCTCTTCCCAGTACATAGAAAAGATGAAAAGCATATCCTATCATTGTAAATGGCCCTATCTTAGCCTTATGGTAACATGAAGCCAATAGGAGGAGATGCCATCATGCCACAGTTACGATGCCATGATCTAATTTGAGGTACACTTAATTCACATATTCCACAAATCTTAAGGGAAACAATTATCAGCTTTAATTTCTCAAGTATCAGGAAATATTGAAATATGTATGCTTTTCACTATGAATAGGTACATGAGTAATTGTAAGGAAATGGTATTCTTGCCAGACCAACTGAGGAAAAGCCTAAAAATAAGTTTTCAACAAGATCAAGGTTCTCCATTTATGCATAATAATCACATCAGCCCTTTCATTACTTTCAACAAGCAGCAGATGTATGCTTGCTTCACTTTCAACTTAAATAATAAGAATATCACTTACCCTTCCTGGATAGAAACGTATTATGAAAGGTGATGTGAACCCAATCCGTTCTTCAAGCCATTGGTGAACATATTTTTCTTGCTCATTCGCTGAATTAAAAGTTATGTTGTTCGGATAGACATGTTCTTGGTCCTTCAATTTCAACCAAGGAATAACCAAGGTGACTTTTCTCTTGCCATCCCTTGCGAGATATGCTGCACGAAATAGAGGGTTGACAGCAGTCCCAGTTAGCCATGGAAGGCTCGCCGTAGTAAATATCGCAATGTGTTGCCTCTTATCCATACACTCATCAAATTCAGCTCTTTTCTGTAAATGTCACATACAGACAGGAATACCTAACATGCAGAGGTTCACGGGAAAGGTCTTATCTGCATTGATAAATAAATTAAAATATTATTTGGTAGCTGTATGTCCTATCTAATTCAGCAACCATGCATTTCTTAATCGATAAAGCTTCACGCAAATTTAAGGCTCCATAATTAGAAATCCACAAATATCAGTATATATATTTGGATTGTAACACTATTGAACATGATCAGAGAGCAAGTTACAACCAAATATGTAACTGTGCTCAAAATTCATAATATCAACATCGCATAATTGAATTTTTTTTCGCAGTTTATACAATAATTACAAATCAAATCACATAGATGAACACATAAGCAAATCAGAGAGGAAAATACGAGCGATATACAAGGAACCAAAAAATTACACTTACAAATCTTCTATTGCCGAAGATTAGAAAATAGAAATACAACTAACATTCAAATGTTGCAGAAACCGCAATTTCTGGTGCCTTACCTGAGCACTGTTTCGTGGAATTGTTGAATTCGCAAATCTGGAACCTTCTGATTAACAATTATTCCTCGAAAAAAATATTATAATAAACGAAGTTTGCAAAATAGAAAAAGGATCTCAATGTAAAGAAGATAATATTCGATTGAGAGCTTGAATGAGTTGGAAAGGAAGAAGAATCGGAATAATAATAGTAATCGATGGGATTTTGCATTTGCGTTAAGAGAGACTTCTCCATATGGACACAAATGGAAAAGTCGTACGCTCATTGGGGTTTTTACCAATGAAGTAATACAATTGGTTGATGTTGGTATATACCGTTGTCTGGATTTGTCAGCTGGATCCATTCATTATTGTCTTGCTTTTGTTCTTGTAATAGAATGTTGGGGACTAATTTTATCCTTTTTTAAATATTGAAGACTACTTTGTTACAGAATTAATATGTTAGGGACCAATAGTAAAAACAATTCCTTATTATACAGGGTTCCGTCTCGCGCTTTTACGTCCACTGCGGTTCTACCAGACTCGCACATGGAGTATGTTTTTGGTTTTGTTAAAAAAAAAAAAAAATTGGTCAATTCACACTAAATTTGTTGACCCAAACACGTGGTCAACAGAATTCTTCCACGTGAACTCCTTCCTGCTCGTATCAACACACCGTTAGTTGCTTGTGACTTTTTTCGATGGGGTTGAAGCGACCGCGAGCACTCCAATGATCAAGTTAGTGAGTTGGTAGACAGAATCTGGAACGTCCGACGATTATGTTCACCGAAATGTGATTTTTAGTGGTGGCAGGGGCGGACCCAGCCCCCGCAGCCGCCCGTGCTGGATCCGTCGAGAACTTTTTTTTTTACAATAGATAAATTGTTTAGCTTATATAACTGTTATTTCATTTTATTTTCAAACGCTTCCTTCAGTTGAGTTGGTTAGAGCTTGCAATTCTAATGAGACGTTTCTAGTTTGATTCCCTAACTTGCAATTCACATATATTTAGTTATTCAATTTTTACCAAAATTAATAGCAATAGGGAGGGGGGAGTCGAACATGTTACTATCCTTAAATATTATTGGAATCCTTACCATTAGGGCACTTACTGAGTTTGATATTATCGTTAACATAATAATGTATATTAAGTTTTAATAGTTTTAATGCAATTGTAAAAATTCAAACTCAAGCTTTTCATTTGAATTATAACTTGGCCACAATGTCATTTGATGAGTATTTTTAACTTGTATAAAAAATCATAAATGTTAAATTTGAACAAAATAATATTTAAATTTAAATTTTAGGCCTTGATTCCCATTTTTTTTTCAAAATACATTTTTCTCTCTTCTTTTCAATCACACAATCTTTAATAAAATAATATTACACGTAAATTCGAAACATTTCCTTATTTTTAAACACACATTCTCCAGCAAATCACTATTCTAAAATGTATTTTTTTTTTTACAAAAATAGGCATCAAATAAACTCTTAATATTTTATTGATATCGATAGTCAACGACCGTGTTGACTTAAAACTCTGGATCCGGCCCTGAGTGGTGGTGTACGTATGGATGGTGATAATGTAAAAACTTATGCTTATTATCTCTTTTCAGGGACCATCCTTTCTATAGTGAAAGTGTGGGTTTTTATAATGAGAAGGGAATGAGAGAAGAACCGTTAGATGTGGAACACGTGACTCTGAATCTATGGCGGTCCTCTCGTAGGTGTCAATCCATCAATCCATATGTGGGCTATTCATTTAATACCCTTGACACAATAATGCGTAACTTGACATTTTGGAGTTTACCATATGTCCTATCAATTAGTCCTAGAAATTTGGTTCTTGAGATCTTTCCACAAAAGATCTTCTAGTACATAGGGTTGAAGTAGAGCGGTTATGGCAGGAGTGATAATCACGTTTTTTTTGTCATCACTTCGGACTTAGTTTCAGTTGCGACGAAGTGATGAGAAGTACGGGCCTTAACATCCGTCATGTGGCAAGACATCAGCTCGTTTGACATGCGACGGGGGGTAAAATCAATTTGTCGCCACGTGTAGGATGAATCCAGTTTATATGCCATGTGGCGTTTATATTCACTTCATCTGCCTGACATGGCGGATGACTTGGAAAACTCGTAACAAAATTGCTTATACAAAATCGTAGATTTTAATTTATGTGAAGTCATTAATATTTTAATTTGAATCATGCTACCTGTATAACATTGATTAACAACATCTTATTTGATATCATTATATCTATCCATTTCAAAAAATTGTTTTCTACATCACATGCTAAGATTTTGACACCACATGATTGTCAACCAATGTTATACGCTTAGATTTATTTTTTTAATTTGAACCAAGTCAAACAATTCTAAACTCCTGTTTGACATCCATTTTAATGAGTTTTTTATTTTTTTATTTTTGTTGGAAAAATGAGTTTTGAAATAGTAAATTTTTTAAGTATGTATAATTAGAAAGTAGTAAAAAAATTAGATTTACGTGTAAAATATTTTATTTCATGAATGTGGTTGAAAATGAGTTTGAGAAAAAAAGAATTTTGATTTAATGAATATCAAACGGGGTCTAAAATAGTTTACGTTTCGATTATTGAAAAACCGTTTTAGTATCTGAATTTCTTTTTAACATTTTGATAGAAGTAGACGTAGAGGAAAGTAGGAACCAATATGAATAACCCCGTTGATTTTTGTCAAAGGCTAGAAATTGACATTCAAAACTCGTTGATTCAAATGTCGATAAATAATTCTTGATCAAAATGTTTGATTCCGAAAAATTAATGCTACTCCGTGCCATTCCTCGCACTCTTCCTTTCTAGGTCTATTTGTGTCCCGGCCATGGATCTTCAATGCCTTCACCAAAAAACTCGGCCAGGTAACACACAATTCTTATGGGTACTTAGTAGTTATATGTTTATACTTTTGTTAATGGTTTTGTGCTTGTTTAGTATAAGGATACTTGCTCTTAATTTATACTAATAATGAAAAAAGTTTACCCTTTTCCAGATTGGTGCAATGGGCCGAGCCGGCTCGGCCCATGCCCACACACGAGCACGAGCCGAGCTCGTGGCTCGTCAAAGACGAGCCGAGCTAAAGTTGGGCTCGTGCCCGAGCTCGCCCAAAGTGGGCCACTCGGCATATAAAACACTACAAGTCTACTCATGTCTCATTAAAGTCTAAATCGAAAATATATACACATTGTCTAAATATTTTTTAAAAATACATTTTTCAATATATTTATTTCCTTTAAAATAGTAATAAAAAAATGAATAAATAAACCCTCCTCCTTTTCCCGTTCGAGCTTCC
>CAIGRP010111899.1:0-14620 GCA_903798385.1 Fraxinus cuspidata
TAAAAACAAATTTGAATAGTGAATTGGAAATGAAAGATCTAGGAAATGCTAAAAAAATCCTAGATATGGAAATTGAAAGAGATACATCAAATTATGTTTTGTTTTTGCATCGGTCCTCGAATGTTTCTAAGGTGTTAAAGAAATTTGGCATGCATAATTGAAAACCTATTACATTACCTTTAGGTAATCGCTTTGTATTATCTAAAAATTAGGCTCTTTGTAATGAAAAATAATAGAATACATGAGTAGAATCACATACTCCTATGTGATTGGTTCTGTTATGTATTTGATGATTTGCACTAGACCAGACTTAACTTTTGTTGTTCGCATTTTTAGTAGATACATGTCTAATCCTTATCCTGAGCACTGGAAAGCTTTGAAATGGAAGTTAAGGTACTTAAAGGGAACTAGTAATGTAGGTCTAAGATTTGGTGTTAATAATGAAGGTGTGAAATGGAAGGGTTGTAGACGCTGACCATGTTGGGGATAGAGATAATAGGAAATCTACCTCGTCCTATGTGTTTACTTTGTCTAACTCTTGTATTGTTGGAAATCTCAATTACAACACATAGTTGCATTGTCCATGACAGAATCTGAATACATTGCTACCACGGAAGTTATTAAAGAAGCTTTATGCTCTATATACCTATTTCATGAACTTTGTGTTTTAAATGATTATGTAGTAGTATATTCTGATGGTCAAACTTCTATACATTTATGCAAAAATCCTGTTTTTCACGAACGCACCAAACAAATTGATATTAGACTACATTTCATTAGAGATATTTTATCACAAGAAGTTGTAAGACTTGAAAAAATACATACACAATATAATTCCTCAAAATTGGGCACTAATGTGCTATCAGTGGTAAAAGTTGGAAGTTACAAAGATCTTCTAAATATCGGTGGAAAATTTTCAATTTTATTGGTTCTCCTTTTCTGAATTATTACTAACGAGTAATAATTTTTCTTTACAGGTCATTGACACCAAAGTAGATTTTTTGTTAGACAAATTGTTGTAAAACAACCTCCCGGGTAATGATGTTAATCATTATTTATTCAGTCAACCAATGACTGAATTGAAACATCGATACAACAATTGTAACGATCCAAACCTATAACTACTTGGGTCATTTGAAGTAACTTAATTTTATTAGAGCTACTCATGGCCCAACCCATTCCTCTTTGAAATGCTTTTTTGGTTGATAGCCCATGTATCCTTTCCTCACTAAACTCTTAGGACCTAATTACTGCCTGACCTAAAAGCCCACCTAATTAATCTATATGTTGGCTTCCGTCTCTTGGCCTTAGGGTGTGTGAAATTATTATTTGCAAAGCTAACATGAGAGGAGAAATCGGCGGCTGCAGTCTTCCTTGCTTCGTGGTTTCTCTGTAGCGTTTTTTCTTCCCTCTCTTCCAGCCTTTGTGGCTAATTCTTGTGGTTGCAAATAGTTCATACCGTGTCCTTTGTGGGCAACCAAGCAACCGGAGAAAATGGGTGATTGTAGTAGTGGTTTTGGGTCTTGGAACATTGTGGTTTCGATTCGGTATCTTTGTGAAATACTGAGCACGGAAGCCTTGGTGTCAACATTCCGCTCATCAAAAATCACATTCAATCCGCCCCCCATGACCCCCCTTTTCTTCCGATGAAGTAGCCTTCAAAGCCCCAGCCCTCATCCCACCCCTGATGGGGACTGCATAAGCAGAGGAAGCATTTGTACCAGGTTCCTTTATAAGAAACACCCACTTATTAGAACAATGAAAAAAACTTGGACTAATTTATACATCATATAAACTCATTGGAATGCCACAAAATAGCTTCATCATTCTGGCTCCATATTTAAACCCTGGATGATATTAAGCCAAAAAAAATCTGCTGTTGAATACATATATTTTACCTAATCTGCCTGTAGGACCGTAGAGCAGAGGGGGAATGGAATCTTAGACCTGATTTATTTTCTCTTTCATCTGGTTATCATCAATAAGTCGTTCAAGCAAGCCTGATCTGTAATTAATTTTGCTTCTCATCACCGGTATCCATGAAATTGTTAGCATTTTCCATAAATACGTTTGTTTCCAAACTGGTAGAGTGTCAATAAATAGTCCTTCCAGATGTTAGGCCAGATTTTGCAGAGCAGAAAAGTAAGCCTCTGAGCTCTCGGAATCGTCCAAGGTAACAATGAGGAACACAGCAGCATGCTTCACATTGTGATTAGGCGGTTCTACGACTAAATTAGCTAAAATAAACTAAACCAGACTAATAGCTTGCCTGATTTCTTATCCTATTTACCTTTAATAAGAACTGCCAGTAAGTAGAAAAAATTTACCACCAAATATTTGGTAAAACGGAATAAGTGCATTCCACTAAGATATAGACTTCCATGACTAAGAAGGAAAAAGAGAGAGAACCAAGATGAGATAAACTGGTATTTCTTAGATAATTACTCGTGGCATTATTTCTTAATTTTTGGAAAATGAATATATACAATATTAGAAATAGCTATAGCAAGTATTCCAAAGGTAAGGACGTACGACAATTGTCTTACATATATGTTTTGTCCTCCCTTCTTTTTAACTCCCAAACAAAAAGCAAAATTACGTAGATGATGGCTCAACTTCTCGTTTGGGCCGATTGCGGATGCGTGGTGGTGCAGGTTCGTTTTCTAAAGGAATGTTAACTTCATCCTCATCCTCATCCTCATCCTCTTCTACTTCTCGTATAGCTTGGTTTATTGCAACCTGGTTCATCACACAACTGAAGTTATGCACCATCTTTTCTTCAAACATGAATCAAGTACTTTGAATACACATAAGCCTATAATGATACGTGACAATTTTTCTTCATGAAAAAGAGAAACAAAAGATGAAGGATAACAATGCAGTAAACGCTTCTCAAGATCTTGAGAAAGGAGGTCAAATGATATTTGTAGAGTGATATTTAACAAATCAAGTTATGGCCATTGAAATTCAAATATTGTAAGTGATAAAACAGAACCGCCTAGTGAGGTAGCAACTAGCAATTACTGAAATTCCCAAACCATTCATATACAAAACTTAAAATTCAGTTGAAACTTTAATAATGTAAGAGATAAAACAGGACAACACTTTGAGCATTTTAGAATGATAATTGGACACTACTTGAGAAATTATACTCTCAGTTTTTTTAAGAATTTGCAAGTCACATATAACCATGTCTTGCAAAAATCTTTTCAGCTGCCACATGTATATTCAGTTTATTCCCCCACTTCTACACATTGGAGGACACTGAGAATCCAAAGAGGTGCTTCCCTTATTATAATACATAAAAACTTTTTATGTCTAGTAACAGAAATTGTAATATTGAACTACCAAGCTTCTGCATTCCTTTAATTCGAGGAAATGTCTTTGATTACTCATGGACAGGCAGGAAGCAAGCAATGTAGAAGTTAATATAAGTTTTTCTTAACAGATCCAATCTCTTAAGGAAAAAGTTATGAACAATTACAGGAAAAAAATTTCACTCATTTCTTGTAATACAGACTTGTTGACTGGGCCAAGCGATAATATATGAATACACAAAAAAATGTTTTTTAAGCATAACATCTCTCCTCCATCAAGTATCTGAGATACTTCCTGATACAAGAGCAACTAGCTCACACATTTGTCTCTCTTTCTATGAGAATATCAAGGGCGAGACAACGGTCTATGTTCCTTAAAATTTTCCCATAGCTTGCACCTGTCTACCCCTAAGACTTCATTGTGACCAGTTTGTAGGTCAAGCCCTCAGGCTTGAACTTCAAAGTTCTAATAAAGGACATCTTAATTATCTCATGATAGGGCCTTGCATTAGTAATCAAGAAGTTTAGGCTTCTATTAGAGTTGACCTACAGCAATAGCATGCTAGGCTGACCTGTGGGATTGCTCTTCATCGAAGCTATAAGCGACACAAGTTTAAAAGTCAAATAGGGAGCCTCAAGTTAAAATCCTCATGCAGGGGCACAGAGATTTATTCCAGATGCACATCTAAAAGGAGAACTGTAAAAACGGGGTCAATAGACTATTTAATTTAGAGAAGTGCCTTCATATACACTACATGTCAACGAGTGTCTTGGGTAGCATTGGCCCCACGATAAATGTGCAAAGAGACTTCAGCAAGATTGTTGAAGTCACGCATAAGAATTTCTGTGAGTTCATAATAGGTAAGTACTTACAATAGGAGTTTCTGGGAACTGCTAATTGGGAATTTCAAGAGATATTAAGAAATTTCTTACTAAGTTTTGGATCTTTGAAGTTCATTTACTTGAGGAATTATTGCTTAGAGGTGTTATGCAGTAGCTTTTTCATATTTTCAAATTATTGTGAGGGCAATGCTCACTGGTTGACAATCTGATGGAGTTGAGATTTTGAAGAGCTGACATTCAGGATGGGACCTTCATTACCTATTTTAAGGAAGGCATGTTTACAAGCATCAGTCATTCTCCCTCATACTACAGGGGAGCCTTTGGATCCTTTTGAGCACTAAGCAAGCAACAATCTTAGAATCCTGGGATAATGGGTACTTACGGTAGACTTTTGGCATCTCAAAGAACCTCTAGAGTTCCCCATACAAGTTTGTAATTTGCATGCAGCATGCCATTGGACCGACGGCAGACATTAGGCATTGATTTTGAGCAAAATCTACATAATAGGAATCATTGTGCTCCATGGGAAACCATCTTGCTATAGGCCAAATAAGTAATCTTCACAAGCATACCAAGAGCCTTGTGTGTCAACTTGTCTGCATTGGCTGCTAGTGTGTAACAGACCATGTAGCATGATCATAGTTTGATGGCACTTCAAGTAAGAATTGGATTTCCATGTGATCCTACTAAAGGGCACTAACTTCATGGCCACAAGGATAGTGTCATTGAGGTCACTAACAACCTTTAATCTTGTGATAGGGCATGGTTTCTCCCTTACCACCAAAAATTCATGGAATGGACCCTGTGTAGAGGGAAAACGTGGGAAACAATCTAATCAAGACCACCGACAAAGAAACCAAATGATGTTGGAGTGGGAATCACAACAAATGTGAGTAGTGTGGATCGGAAAGTATGTTGGGACCAAGTGCAGCACAGTGACACATTGGGTATTCATGCTATTAAGCTTCATGGCCTCAAACTTGCAATTAGTCATCAATAAGATTCAAAGATACATTTAAAATGAGCCAAAGAATCTATCACCACATATTCGGTTAATCCAAGTTACATTGATGAGAACATGACAGTAAAGGAAGGGCAATGTTAATACAATGAACATGGATATGTGTTGAAAGAAGATTTCTCCTTCTTATCTAGAAAAAACAGTGACTTATTATTTTCTCAATAGGAGAAAAAGGTTGGACTTTGGGACTGAGGACTTTGAGGCATCGAATGGGTGAAAAATAGAATGACTTACAGCAAGAGTTGACCAGTGACACATGACCTTGACTTCCATCCAATGTGAGTAAACTATATACCATCAGAAGTACATCAGTTGAGATATAAACAGCCAATAATTGCGAATCTATCCCACTCCTTGTGCCAATAGTGTCACAATTGTTTATCCTACTTCTACTTGCACAACCTCGTGATATTATCCCTTCAAGCATTATGTTTCCCCATATGAGCAGCCATCAAATACGGCTCTGCCCACCTCTCCTTGAATCAATAGCATCACAATTTTGTATCCTACCCTACTACTAGCACAAACTCCTGGTATCATCTATTCGAGCATTATCTTTCTCATCATTTCAATGCACTAATACCACCTTTCTGTCTCCCAACTTCTCTTGTCCCGCTCTCATTACACCAACGAATTATACTCTCGCAAGAAAAGAGAGAAGCGGCATTTTTACACTTGGAAATACATGTTATCATCAAATTACCATCTTTGTTACGCAAAAATTTAAAATTTCCAGCTACAGCCTCAAAGTTGCACAATTGTAACTAACACCAAAAGTTCTAACAGAAAACAAATATAACAGCCTCAAAAAAGCCTAACATAAAAGATAAACAACCATAGTCCTTGAGCGTGAAAGAAACCCATGAACAATCCTTCAGCATGATTTCAAGTAAACAAGCAAGCATCTCAAAAAACAAATGAAAACCCGTGAATTATTCTATTTATTACACATACACGCGCACATCAAGAATATGTGAAAATTTACTAACCTCTTCGAGGAACTTCTGGTCGAGCTTGTCAGCAATTCTCATAGAAGTGACGACGGTGACTGCCAAGAGAGAGAGGGGCAAGACAAAGGCGAAGATGTAGCTGCTGGTGCTGGGTCCCGCCCGTGTAACCACAGAAATTCTTCTACTGCTAGTATTCCGGTAACCCACTTTGAGATTTTGGGCAGTGGAATGGCCGTTGAGCGATAAGGTAAGTGGTGGGGGCGTTGTGTTGTAATTGTGGGTGAAATGGAGTCGTGTGGAACACGAGACCGGGTTGTATGTAACCATGCTCGTCATAGTGAGTGGCCAAGTGCGCCTTCCTCGAATCCTCAGCTGGGCAGTTATCTCTTCTCTCTTTAAGCCTCTCTTTAAAAGGGCGATGTCAATGTCTTTTCGTCCAGATGCCTTCACTTACCTACAGTACAATATTGGGAAACGCATGGCACTCCCATTCTACCCCTAACCACAGCAATGAATGAAAATAATTTGTAGTAATGAATCGAAGGGCATTTCTGACAACCGAATTGTGAATTGGGGGGTGTAATTGTCGTTTCAATATGTGTCAAAAATATCTGCTCAGACAAATACACTAGGAGATTTAGGGGTTGTTCTCTTTGTGTTTCAGTTTTATATTTTGAGTTTTGAATTCATTTTAAGTTTTGTGTTTTAAGTGTCCATTTTGAGATTGTTGAAAATGTGTTCTTTTTGACATTTTGAATAATTATTTTGAAAACACCAAAAACGTGTTTTGAAAATTTTAACTTGATTATAACTGAAAACACTCAAAACGACAAATTTGCCGTTTTGTGTTTTCTTTATAAATTTTTAACTTGTTTTTTAAAACGCGTTTTCGAAAATGGGAAAAAGAACGCGTTTTCGCTGTTTTGAAAAATCGAAAACAGAAAACGGCTTGAAAATGATAAAGAGAATATGCACTAATGTATTTGGCCTGGTCAATTATGTTTTTTAAATTATCCATCAAAAAGTCTATATTACCCTTAATGAAATGAACTCTTAAATATTGCAAAATATATCCTTACCTTTTAGTATAAATCTAAAACTATTCTTATCTTATATTTCTTCTATTTTGAATCTTAAAATATAAATTCATCCTATGATTTAATAAGTTAGAATAATCTTTAATATATTGTTCAATTTTTTTCTCAAGTTCATTATATTCTTCAGATAACATATTTATATTTTCTAGTTGAGAAGTAATATTTTTTATTTCTTCTAACAATCTTTCTAACAGATTATCTAATCCTTTAATTGTATATCCTAACATCTTAAGTATCAAGTTATGAATACAAACAAATAAAACATTATAACAAATAATCACTGCGATGCTCTAAGATCTTAAGAGAATTCTTTCTAAATTTAGCAAAAAATAGTAGTTTTACCTTAGTTTTGATCTGGATCTTTATTCTTAGAACCGAGTGACCTTTGAGTTCTGAATATGCAAACTACTCCCTTCAACAGCCTCATGCCTTTACGGGATCTTTGTTATTTCAGCTTCTTGCTCTCACTGTATCTTTGCTAAGAAATAAATCTCTAGACTTTGATTAAAGATCATTTTCTTAGATTTTCAATAGATAAAAAAGGAATAAAATTGCAAACTCATATATCTAAAGAGATAGAAAGTTTCCTAGATAAATTAGAATCAAAAGAACAAATATAAAAATTCTTAGGATGATTAAATTATGTAGAAGGAGTTGTTGAAAATCTTTCAAAAAAAGACATAAAATTCAGGTTTTACTTAAAAAGACAAATACTAAGGGATGGAGTGAAGAACATACAGAAGTAGTAAAATCATTAAAATAAGAATGTAAAAATCTACCAAAATTAAGATTATCATATGAAAAAGATAATTTAAAGGTTATACTGATGCTTCAGATAAATATTGGGTAGCAATATTAAAAACAGATTTGAATAAAATATGAAGACATTCCAGTGGAACTTTAATCATGCAAACATAAATTATAATACTCATGAAAAAGAATTATTAGCAATTATCAGAGGAATAAAAAAGTTTTCATTATTTTTATTATCTAAAAAATTCATTGTTGACATTAACAACTCTCAAGTTGCAGGATTAGTCAAGAATAAATTACCATTAGAACCTTAATATAGAAGGTTACATAGATGACAAGCATATGTATCTTTTTATAAATTTGATATTATTTATATTAAAGGTGTAAATAATTATCTTACAGACTTTCTAAGCAAAAATATTGAATTTGGAAATGGATGATATCAAAATCTCATTAATAGACACCAAAAGGCGAATGGAATTCCTCATGAATGAAGCAAGTGATATGAAAATTGGAATTGAACAATTAGCAGATACACTCTAACAACATGTTAAATCGTTGGTTGATATCTCTATTTCTCATTCCAAGTATACCAAATAATTGAGTGACAGAATTGATAATATTACTTCACAATTTGAGTCACTAAATACCAAACAGGGAATACCAATTGATATCAAATAGGGAATAACAAAAATACAGATAGGTACATCACATGATGGAAGCAGTGGTGGACCCAGCAATATCAAAAGAGATATGACAAGTCAAAGGTGACCATAAAAAGCAGTGATGAACATACAAAGGTTATCAGAATCAGAACATATGAAGATGATGATATCTCTTTATCAACGAAAGAAGAAGAATATAAATCATTTGCCAAAATTGCCTATGAACTAGAAGAAAATGAATCATATTTCATATCTTCTGGAGACCATGTTTACCCAAGATTAATCATCACAAAAATTGTAGACCCCCTGATGGTCAAAATGACATCAGATTATGGATTCTTAGATCTAATCTACCTTGGAAAAGATCTAAAAGAAATTGAAAAATTTGATGATATATTTAAATCCGAAGTATCAAAATTTGCTCAGAAAAGATCTATCATAAAATTTTACTCAATAAGTCCAGAAGTTGTTGGAAGAATATATTATCCTGCTGAACATATTATTACAATTGGATATGTTGGCCGAAATTTCTAAATTGAAGTTGGTCAAAATAAAAAGACGTGAATAAAATCCCAAAGAATTTTAGGGATGAAAGTTCTTTATAACATTGGCAAAAATCTTTATGAAAAAATATTCAAATATTTATGCCAGTATGAAGGATGGATACTCCTCACCAATAATGGAAAAGAAAAATCAACAATCTTAAAAGAATACATTGAAAAATTTGATACCCATCGTATCAATAGGAGCCTTACAACAATTCAAGAGGCATGCAGATTAAAGGAATGCCCTACTTGCCGACAAAAATGATGGAGGACAGCTGGAGATTCCAAGATAAAAAAGATGTGACATAAAAGAGACAGTTGTTCACAATAACAAAGCTGTGATGTAAGCAGTGATATAAAAAAGGTTAATTATTAACCCTTCCACTTGGATGAAACAATAATAGAACTATGATGTAAGCAATGATGTAAGAGGTTTAATAATTGTGTCTCATATGGATATATAAATAGAGACCTTCTGGCTAGATGAATGATAGAATAATTTGGAGAGAATAATATGAGCACTCAATTTGTGAGATTGTCAAACTTTTATGTTCTTCACCAATCTTGTACAAATCTTCAATAGATCAATAATATTTCACTCTTTTAGAGAAATATGAATTTCTGAACTTTTATTCTCTTAGATTCTTGAAAGATCTTAGAGGAAATTTTTGTCCATCAAAATTTACTTATCTATATGGTTCGGTTCTATAAGTTATCAGTCTTTTATTTCTAATTGAAGCTATATGACATTCACTAGCTCATGTATCTATTAATATGTTTGGTCCTGTTATATGTTCTATTCCATTGAAATATTCTTCTTCTATCTTCATATTTCCAGCATTTCTATAAAATTTGATTTCTCTTATATTATTGGTTTCTCCTAATTGTTTTCTATCAGGTAGTCCAAAACTCTTTGATCTTCTAATTAATTTTCTATCTTTAAATGTTATTTTATTATCAGGATATTTTTCATCTCTTAATTCTATTATTTCAAGTTATACTAAGTTCATATTCTTCTGGTATTAAATTTATTTGTTTATTTGATTATACTATTTTACTAATATCTTTACATTCCTTATGGACTTCTATGTATGGTTTTTCAGAATAAATATTCTCATAATTAGAATTAATAAACATGTATAAAGCTCTATATTCTATAGTCATAATTTGATCTCCCAGTTGCAATTATATCATTTCTATGTAATTTAAAATGTAAACCTAATACTTGAAGTTTTTATCTTTTAATGAGACACAATATTTGGGTAACAGATAAATATTAGTTTCTGGTATGCTAAATTTTCTTCTGTAGTTCCTAAATGACTATCATTTAAGTTTATTATTCTTCCATCATGTAAACTTACAGTTAACAGTTAATTTGTTCATCCTCTAAATAATGATTTAAACATTATTTGTATTCGTGTTAAATAGACATATTGAATTTTTTTCACTTTATTTTTTATTAGTCTTTGTTAATAATTCTACAACTGTATTTTTTGTTAAAAAATTTAATTTATGTGTTCTCTGAATTGTTCTGACATCTATAGCTTTTTCAATTTTATGGTATTCATTTATTGTTATTCTTTCCCTTTTCCATATTCTATCTAGAACTTCCCATTTTCCTATTTTCAAATCTAAGGATAATTTTTGTATTTTCTTAAACTTATTATTATCAAAGGTTACTTTTAATCCATAACATCTATTCCTTCATATTCTTATAAATCTATGTTATCACTTTCTATTTCTTTTATTTCTTTATTCAGATTCAGATTCATTATCTTCTGAATTTATTTCACTAATATATAATTCTTGATTATAATATTGTTCAATATCAGATATTCATTTAATTCATCTTCTATTTCTAAATACTCTCTTTGTAATATTTTAACTTTTTTCTTTTTACAATCAGGACTTATATGACATATTTCTCCACAATTCCAACATTTGCATTGACTTTTATCTTTTTTATAAAGTTTATTTCTTTGTTGTCTATATGGATTATACTTTCTTTTATAATACATTTTTCTAGGTTTTATATATTTTTTTCCTAAAATATCTATTTTTTTAAAATTTTCTATTTTATATATTCTTTTATTATTATTTTTTATTTAGAATTACATCCTCATTGTGTAGGTTTTTCCATATCTTCACAACATATCGTAGTTAATTTACCTGATTTTTTCAATAATTGTCTTTCTTGATAGATATATGCAAGTCTTTTAAATAAGAATTTTATTCTTGATCTTAGTGTTCTAGGTATTCCCGTATTACCTCTAACATATTTTTCAAATTCTATTTTAAAATATATTCCCCATAAACCTGGTAATTTATTATAATACATATCTTGATATATTTCTTGATTTTTATTACTATAAAATTGAACATAATAGTAATTTTAAATTCACAAGTATATTCTTTAATTTTACACATATCACATATGATTAGATTTATTAATTTGATTTTAGCATTATCTTTTTCTCTTATTGCTTCTCCTTCAACATTTTTTATCCAATTTTCTCCTACAAATTCATCTACAACATATTCTACTAATCTTTCTATACATTGTCTATCTGATTTTATTATTTCTGTTTGTACATTTATTTTTATTAGTATTTTTGTATCATTACTTATTCCTTCCCACCAATTTCTAACATTTCCTTCGAATGATGCTATTAAATATTCTATTCTTCTTTTAGTATTGTCTCATGTATATCTTTATTATATAAAAAGAATAATATCATTGAGTCTGCCCAATTTAATAAGGCTTTCTTAGTATCCATTTTACAATCTAAATCTAATTTTGTTCCTTAATGATTATTGGGTTTATCATAATTATCATTTAATTCAAATATATATTTGTACTTATTTCCTTTAGGTGGTTGTTTATTTCTCACTATATCATAATATTGTCTATATGGTTTATTGTATATATGTGCATAACTTTCATCTGAGTCTGGTAATTCTTGTTTAGAGGTTCCTGCTGGATTAGGTCATCCTTCAGTATTCATTAAGACTTGGTATTCGCTTAAATCTTCTAAACTTAAATGATCAAAATTATCTATAAGTAAATCTAATTCTTCATTCATCTTTATTATCTTATTTTTCATCAATCTTTAATTTTCCTAATGGTTTTTCACTGAATTTTTCTTCTTCTAATAACTTGGGTAAAATATTTTTCATAAATTCATCATCTATACTTCGTGCTTCTATTACTATATTTTCTGGTTCAATATGTTTATTTCATAGTTTAGACATTTCATTTTCTATAAGTGTTTTTGTCTATTTTCTTATCCTTATTTTTATTATGTTCTTTTAATTCTCTAACTTAAAAGTTTTAATATATTTATATCATTTCTTACTTCTTTTATTTTATTTTTCATATCTTGAACATCATTTATTAATGTTTTTATTAATAATTTTAGTTCTTCAATTATTCACTTATTGACATTTTTAAACTCTTGGTTTAGTAATTTGGGGTTTTCGTACCTTAAATAGTTTATCATACATATCATCTATTTTTAATTCTAATTTTTTTAATTTTTTCCTCTATTAATATAATCCTTTTATTATCTTCTATTTTTTCATTTAATTTTTCTATTTTCTTTATAATCATTCCAATTTTATCTTGGTTTATTATTTCTCCTTATTTTCTTTGGAACTCTCTTATCATTTCTTCATCTATATTCTTAAAATTTTCTATCATGTTTTTTAATTCTTTAAATTGTATTGTTAATTTATTTTGGATATCTACTAATTTTTCTTTAACATTTTTATGATGTATATGTAACTGTTGTAATTCTTCTATAGCTATTATATCTTGTGGGTTTATATTTTTATAGGTTTGCCATAAAAAAACACTTATCCAATTTAATTGCATATTGAGAAATCCATCCGATTCTCCTCATGAGCTTAATGGTTGAAACATAGTTGTATTAGCTCCTTTTACTTGATAAGATCCTACTGGGAGTCTAAAATTTTCTATTATTTGTTTTTAAAATTTTATTTCTGGTAAATCCATTATCTTTTCTTAATTTCTTTTAAGACTTTTGAATAACAATATATTTTACACATTTTATCTTCAGTTTCTTCTTGTTGTTCCTTTAGCTTTACTATTAAATTTATTATTTGTTTTATTTTTAATTTAATATTATCCTTTTCTGTTTCTATATAATTATCTAAATCTTTAACAATTACATTTTCTAAATATGTTATTATTTTTTCATAGTATTTTCTTATTATCATTTGTCCTTTTCCTTTTAATTCATATATAAGTTTTTTTTCCCTCTTATAGACTGTTCTGGATCTAACCATATATTTGTTATGTCTTATTATAGTTTCATTGGTTCTTAATTTTTTTTATCTAAATCTATTTTAATTTCTTCTAGAAGTATCTATTTATAGGGGACCAAGTTCTATGATAATTCATACCGATGATTATAATATAAATAATTTCTTCATCTTCAAATTCTTTAATAATTCTTTCATATATATATATTCTTCTTTTATTGATTCTGTTATGAGTCTCTCTAATATTTGCTCTTTTATTTCTGCAGGTAGGTTTTTAACTTTCATTAATATTATTATTTTTAATCTATTAAGAATAGGTTCTAAAAATATATAACATTCTCTTTCTTCTTTTAATATATAATATTTATTTACTTTTGCAATTATAATTTTCATGATCTCTATGGCTCTAATACCAACTAGGAGGTGCTACTATGAGCGAACAAAAATAAAAATAAAAAAATCTAAAAAATTAAATATTAAAATAAATCTTAAAACAAAGTTAAAGGTTAAATCTTAAAATTAAAGGTTTATTATAACATAACTTTTAAGGGTTTCTTTTAAAATCTTATTATATTATAAGGGCTTGATCGATATTTTTATGTTGGGGTATTTTAGGTAGTTTCATATATTTAAAATAGTCAAAGGCTAGTTTGGAAATATTACCTTTAATTTGGGCCATTTGTAGATACTAGTTTTCTACCCGTACTTTGTACGGGTTATAGTATTTCGAATGTATTGTTAGCGTTGTGAATATTATTGAGGTATTGAGTAGGTAGGAGTAGTAATAGAGTTTAATATAATTATTTATATAGTAAATCTTGTTGTTATTATAAGGAATATCCGATGGAAGAACAGGAATCCCCAGACAAAAAATCAAAAACAACAGCGACGCGAGGAAGAAAAATGACATTGGATGAAATAGTTAGCGTCACTATGGCTGCGAAATTGCCAATTGCATATGAAAATGCCAATCCCAATCATATACCATCTGTTTTGTCCAGCCAAGATATGAGTTTAATTATCGGAGTCGTCAATCTATGAGTTTTAAAGAGTTAAAAATATCATAAACGCTCAAGAAAATTGTACATAGATTATACACCACCGCTATCACGAAAATGGAGGGTTTGACAAAATAATTTATTATC
>CAIGRP010111916.1:0-19546 GCA_903798385.1 Fraxinus cuspidata
ATGAGATCTTCCTCTTCCTTATGGCAACTTAAAAGCTCAGTCAAATATGCTGGTGGCAGGTTACAGGCTTAGTGCTGCAGCCAGATGGGAATTGAAGTTAGTTGTAAATGGTAGGAACAGTATTCAATTCTTTTGTCTAATTTTTTTTTTCTTGAAAGAGGGTAGATGGGAGCCTCAGTTCTCATGTTCTTTGGCCTCCATTAGTTGCTATCCTGACAATCATTATAATCCATCTCCTGCAAAGTTTTGGTGTGGTACAGACTCCTTGTGTGAAGAGCAAGAAGCCCAAATGGATCTACAAGAAACTTCAGAATTCTTTTACTCAATTACTATGAGTATTGAGGGTAGAGAAAAGAGAAGGCAATGGATTCATACTCATCTTGAAGTATCAAAGTTCCATGGCAATGTGATTCTTGCATAACCCAATATTTTGATTTTCTGAATGCCATTTGATCACTAATTATTCAGAAGTTTATTATTTCTAATGTTAGTTCATATAATTGTCACATTGAAAATATGGTTTATTTTACCTAGCTTGACTTGAATGGTTTTGTACTTGTAGTTTCATGGCTTGCAAGTATGTTCCTTTTGCAAGCAATTCTCACACACCAAAAATTTAACAATGTGTAAATTCGTAGACTTGCATGTGTTTTCTTCCCTTCCTGCTATTTTGTGTCTGTATGTGTTGTTGGGACGTGGAAATGCCTCGTTTTTCATCCTTTCCTAGTTTTCCTCTCTATTGAGATATTTTGCTCTCATGAGGTTTTAAAAATTGGACATAGTTGTGTTGTGTTGGCTTGGCTTGTTCTGATTCCTGTAATGTCATTCCTCCATTTCACTCCACTGTTGGGATGGTAGTTTCATTTTTCATAATAAAGGAACTGGACATCTTACCTTGTCCAATTGTCTGTACCATGTTAATTAGTAACCGATTCTTTTCCTTGTTTACACTAAGAAGGATCTTATAAAATTCTATACTTGCTTTACTTTTTAATGATCTCTTACATAGTTTTTTGCCTTTCATGAAATGCAGTAGCCTAATCGTTTGTATGTTTCATTCTGTAATATGACAAAACTAGTTTCTTCAGCATAAATTCATCAAATAAAAAAAATCTCCAATGAGTACGCTCTTTGGTTTCTTCTTCTGAATGATGCCTTGAACTTCAGGTTCACTATGTATACTTGACCTTCACGTGACCACTATTGAGACCTATATAGGTCCTGAGATGGTTCGTCGAAATGGTTTTGGAAGCAAATTGATTCTTTCATGACCTTCCAGAAACTGAGACAACAGAGTACTAATTAGCATTTCATGCCAAAATTATGAAATTCAAATATGCAAATGAAAAACAGTCTTACAGTTATCAAATTTTTCCTGAATTTATTCTTTCTGTGAAGCTTCAGGAGATGGGTCCATAGGGAGGCTTCACGGGCCTGATGAGAAAGATAGAGAGCTTAAGGTGTGTTTGCTAAAATCGTTATCTTCAATGTTTGCTTAAAAGTAATCTTTAATAAGACCACTTTGCTCTTTGAGCCATGAATACTCGTATATCTTGATTTTGAAATGGTCTATCTATCTTTGAAGTTTACTGCCCCTTTAGTGAAATTCTTAATCATTATGTAACATCATCAGGGTAGGCTTTTGAGTTCTTTTGGAAGTTTACGGTGGCCATGTAACAACTCTTTGAACCTACTCAAATATAGCAGCAAAAAGAGACTTACCTTTTTATTGGCTTGTGCTTTAGCTGCTGCCTCTCTGTTCTTAATTTTCGTTTGTTCCAACCTGCAAGCAGTCTCTTCTTCAGTCTCTATTACCCCCCTGTACTTCCTCTTGATTCTCTTCCTCCTAGAAGTACTTGTACTGGCCATTGCATTCCCACCTGCCCATGGCAAGAAATTCATCCTACCATCATGCTGAGCCCTGAAATATCTTGTGAACGGACCGAGCAAAATTCCACTACCACCAGAGTCTGCTCTATAACAAGTCATGTTAGAGTATCTAATAATACTTGCCCTGTTGGTATCATTATGGGAGGTTATTTTCATGCCTGTAAAGGTGTGTGGACATCTTCCTGTAGCGTCTAGGCTTGTTACACCTGCCATTTCTTTGACCATCATTTCACTCTCTTGAGTTTCAATATTAGTTTTGTCCAAGTCATTTTTATTGTGCATATTGGTGGATTCCACTTGGTATGGAGGCAGCATTGTGTTTTCAAACATGTTAAAATCTTGAAGAAGTGCAGTGAACTGGTCTCGAGTCGACTGTGAAAGATCTGAATTGTCACTGCCATGGCCATGGGTGATGTACAAATCAACCAGGTGTTCAAAGGCAATAGCACCATCTGAGTTTAAAAGGGTCATTTTCTCTCTGAACTTATTGAAATCTTGCAGCACAACGTTCTCTAATTGGTCATCAACTACTTGGTGAAATTCTAAGTTTTCTGCATTTGTATTGATTGGCTCCATTGTTTTAGAAGATTGAAGGCTGCATCAAAAGAAGCACATATTCGTGTATTATATACGTGTAATTATAGAACCCACCCTTGGCAGTTAAAATTGTAAAAACGATCAGAACTTTTTATTGTTGATGTTTGGTACATTGGGAAAATATTCTAAAGTCATGAAGTTAGTGTGCTTCACAGTCTGTGCTTCCATCTCGCAAAAGCAAATTAGTTGGGCAAGTAAAGCATTGATCGGAAGTACGCCGATGAACCATGGCATGTGCGGAATGGAATATATTAATTTTATTTATTTATTTTAGTCTTTTTAATGGTTAGTAGTCTTTGTCAAAAATCTTAGTAGGCTCCTATTTAGAGAAAAACCAAGATATATGTGGAAATCCAAGATGAAAAAAACCACAAAGAAATGAGGAGAAATTCATTATAATTAATAGTAATTGTATTTCCAATATTAAGGTATCAGTACTTTCAATTAAAATCTAAGCTCTCTAACTCTTAAGATGATATTGAATGTTATGTAGAGATAAAACCATGTGGAAAATAAATAGGAACCTCCTTTTTAAAGTTCTAAATGAAGAATAAATCATAAAATTCGAAAACATCGTTAGGCTCCACCTTCACAGCACCCCAGTGCAGCTCGATGCCCAGCACCAAGCACTTGGCGCCTAGTACATGTTCACTTATTAGGGGGCCAACGCCTCGGCCCCCTCAGCTTGGTGCCCCGACGTCAGGCCCCTATTTCCAATTTGCGTCATGGGCACCCGATGTCGTGACGATGGTGCCAATTTTTTGCTGCTTTTCTTCGAAGGTGTTTTTCTCCATCTCAAAGAATTTTTCCAAGTTAAACTCTCAATCATTGATAAAATTTGATCCTTATCAATTGGGACTATGAAACCAAGACTCACTAGATTTTCTTTATCCAATCAAACACCAAATTAAAAGAAATTTTGGTCATATGACTACAAATTTTCACCTTGCACCAAATTCCAATACAAGGAATTTCAAAATACATTTCCAAGTAAACACTACTCCACCTCTTACAAACAAGCATATCTGGGCTAATCAATGACAAACACCAACTAAATTCAAGCAATGTTTAAACTTAGAAACAGAAAGTGGTTTTGTCAACATATCAATAAGATCTTCCTTAGTGTCAATCTTGCTCACTACAATATCACCACGAGCAATTACATCGCGCAGAAAGTGACACATCACATTAATGTTCTTAGTCATCTCATGAAACATTTGATCCTTAGTCAGAAAAAATAGCATTCTAACTATCACATTACACTGTAGAAATATGAAAGTTTTTACTGATTTCACCAATAAATCCTATTAACCACATAACTTCCTTACATGCCTCTGTAAAGGCAATGTACTCTACCTCTGTTGTAGATAAATATATTGTATTATGCAAAGTAGTTTTCTAGCTGATAGCACAACCTCCAATGGTAAACATATAGCATGTAAGTGATCTCCTCTTATCAAGATTCCATGCATAGTCTGAATCCACATATCCAATTACTGTAATTGAATTATTCCAAAATACAAACAAGTATTAGTAGGGCGTCTTAAGTATATGAATATTCACTGCACTTCTTTCTAATGTTCATTTCCAATATTTGTCATATATCTACTAACTGCACAGACTGCATTTGTCAATCTGGACGAGTGCAAATTATCGCATTCATAAGCGATTTAACTGCACTAGAATAAGGAATCCGAGACATATAATCAATTTCTTCATGTGACTAAGGGCACAAGTCAACTGATGAAGTGACCAGCCAAGAGAGTACTGACAACATTAACATTCGGTATATTGAACCTTAAAAGTACATTCTCAATGTACTCCTTTTGACTCAAATATAATATATCAGCTTTTCTATCCTTCAAGATTTCTATACCAATAATCTTCCTTATAGCTCCCAAGTTTTTTATCACAAACTCCTCACAAAGCTAAGCTTTTACTTTTCTAACCTCTGTTTTATCATTGGATGCTATGAGCATATAATCAATATATAATGTAACGCCCCAAAATCTATTTTTCTTTTAATTTTATTTTTATTTTAAAAAAATAGACTTGAAGTATTACCAAAAAATCTTCTTTGTCTAATTTAAGAGGAAATTTACTTATTCAAATCTTGTGATTTGATCGATAAATCGATAATGTTAAACCAACAATTTAGATACTATGATTTCAAACCATAAATTTAAAATTTAACTTAAATGTCAATTGCTCGAACATTAAAAAAATATTAAGATAATGTGCACAAATTTTAACATAAAGATGTTTTCAAATAAAAGTTTGAAATTATTATTTCTAGAAATTTTACTTGGCGATCCCATAAGCATCACTCGGTCAATCTTCCACTCGTCCACATGACTCATTTAAAATCTGAAAAGTTATTGTAAGAGTGAGTATTTTGAAAATACTCAGTAAAAATAAGTGAATATTCTCATTTAATATGATATAAATATAAAATGACATAACATACCGACTTTTCTTAGATTTAAAGCAATTTGATCGCGGTATCCAATAACTCAAAGAAATTTTTTAAGAATTCTTATATCCCGTAGGATTTACATATTTGACCTAACGGTCCATCCCTAGGATTTAATATAGAAATCGACTTGAAGGCCTTAGAGTATTTCATGCCAAAAAATTATATAAACATAAAGAAATAAGAATATATATATATATATATATATAATCAGATGCTACATTTAACCTCAGTCAACCAAAAAGGCATTTCAGTTTAAGCATTTAAATTCCAAACGCATTTGAGGTTAATGTAATAATTTATGAGATTATTAAATTATATATATTTTCAAATTCCAATGTAAGCGTGCTGATCTTAATTGAAATGAAAGATTCACTTTATTATTTAATTATCTTTATATTTTTTTATGAATAAAATATAAGATTTAAAATACTTCATTTCGATTAAAATAATTCGGATATAACTAGTCCAAAAATATTTATTCTTGAGCCCAATATATGCTATTTAACACGAGGTACAAAATGAGTATAATATTTGATATATTTTCATCAACTACTATAATACTTAAATATTTGACTCNAACCAAATTTATGATAAATTATAAAAGTTACACGTAAGCAAATAAATCCTTTGTGCAAATAAGTTGGTCGTATTTATCACTTCAACTTTTGGACTTTAGTGTGACAACAAACTAGATATAGACTATTTCATTTGCTAAATGTTCGACCTTAAATTTAGCCCATATGAAAATATAATTAAAATTCGGGATGTTACATATAACAACAAATATATAATCGATTCACCCACCATCTCCCTATTTGAAGTACACACAATTATCATAGCTGTTTCTAATGAAATTATGAGTAGTCATGAATAAATTGAACATTTTATACCACTGCCTCGGTGACTCCTTCAGTCTATACAAGGATTTATTCAACTTGCACACAAAGTTTTCATTTCCAAAAACTGTGAAACCCTTTGATTGTTGCATTTAAATGCTCTCCTTAAGTTCTCCATACAAGAATGCCGTCTCACATCCATTTGCTCAAACTTTAAGTCATTATTAGCCACAACCCCAAGTAAAGCTCTAATTGAGCTATGTTTTACTACTAATGAGAACAAATCTATGAAGTCAACACTTAGAATCTGATTGTAACCCTTTGCTACCAATGTGGTCTTATACCTTGCCTCTTTAGCTTTTAATGTATCTTCTTTCCTTTTGAACACCCATTTACAGCGAACAACATTTTTATCCTTGGGTAATTTTACCAAGTCCCAAGCACTCTTTTTTCAATGAATCCATCTTCTCATGCATAGCAATCAACTATCTACTAGAATCACATCAATTGATTGCCTCTTCATATGTAGCAATCTCCTCAATGGAATCAATACTGTCAGCCATACTCAATGCATAAGCTACCAGTCTACGTCTTCATACTTATGTGGAGGTTTAATGAGTTACGAGGTCTATCCTTAGCAATCAAATACTGTGGTGTAGGCGAAGTGTTACTGTCTATCAGCTCTGGACTAGATTGATTTGAAGTAGATTGTTTTATAGCCTCTGATTGTTTTCTTGAACCAATTTCAACTCCACTCGAGTTGAACGATTCAATTTTACCAGAATCCAAACCATGAATTTAGCAAGTTCATCAAACATAAATCTCTAATGACCACCACATTTCATGTCTTAGGATACCACAATTTATACACATTTACACCTGATTTATATCCAAGAAAAATGCACTTTCTAGACCTAGACTCCAACATCTCATTATTTACATTAGCATAAGCAGGACACCCAAAGATTTTCAAATCGAAATAACAAGAAGGTTTTCCATAACATACCACTTCTGGCGTCTTTTTCTCAATAGCAACTGAGGGTGGGCAATTAATCAAAAAAACAAGCTGTAGTAGCAACTTCAGCCTAAAAAGTCTTAGACATCCCAAAATTTGAAAGCATACAGCGAACCTTTTCCATCAAGGTTATATTCATCTGTTCTGCTACACCATTTTGTTGAGGAGTTTCAATCACTGTCAAGTGTCTCGATATGTCTTCAGCCCCATAGAAACTATTGAATTCATCTGAATAAAACTCCAACTCATTATCATGCCTAGATATTTTATGTGCTTTCTTGTCTACTTCTCTATTATTGTTTTCCACTCTTTGAGAGTCTCGGACACATCATTCTTCTAGTTCAAGAAAAATACCTAAACTTTTTTGGAGAAATCATCAATCATTGTCAGCAAGTAATAAGCATCTTCTTTAGAAAGTACCATAACGGGTTCCCAAAGATTTGAATAGATATACTTTAATATACCTTTATTGTTGCGTATTCCTTTAGTGAATCTGTTTCATTTCTATTTCCTAAAGACACAATGCTCACTAAATTTCATCTTACTGGTCTTTTGTCCATCAAGAAGTCCATTCCTATTAAACTCAGTCATATTATTTTCACTCATATGCAAAACTCGCATATGCCAAACTTTTGTGATTTCTTCATTTGTCAAAGAAGAAGTAGAAACAGCTGCATCACCTATAACTATGGAACCTTGCAGAATGTTGAGTTGTGTGACGATTTTATGTCCCTTCATGACAACAAGAGCACCTCGGCTCACATTCAAAACTCCACCTTCACTAGTGTATCTATAACCCTTTGAGTCAAGTGCACTCAAAGATATAAGATTTTGCTTCAGTTCTAGACCATGCCTTACATCTGTAAATGTTCTAATAGTCCCATGGAACATCTTGATTCTGGTTGTACCAACTTCGAAAATTTTGCAAAGCGCGTTGTTTCTCATAATCACTGCACCTCTTGAAATCCTTCATATGTTGTAAATCAGCCCTTGTTGGAACACATATGAAAAGTACACGCCGAGTTAGAACTCATTCCTCAGAAAGTTTGGAACTCATATAAAAAATCACAAGAAACTCAGTAAAGCATCACATACCTCATCCATAGTGAGAGTATTCTGACTATAGAGAATATTATTTCTAAAAGTCAGATATGATGGTGGTAATGAACACAATAACATCAGTGCCAAGTCCTCCTCATCATACTTAATTTCCAATATCTTCAAATAAGCCATGATTTCTTTGAACATAGTTAAGTGATCATCTAATTACGCACTTTTGGGAATTCGGTGAGAATACGAGCATTGTTTCAAGTGTAACTTGCTAGTTAAGCTCTATGTCATATAAAGTTGCTCCAACTTCAACCACAACGCAATGAAACTTTTCTCCTTTAGAACATCTTGAACAAATTGATTTCATAGATGTAGATGAATTTGAGATTGGAATTTCCAATCCCTATGTTGCTTTTCATTCTGCGTTCAGGTTGAGAACATCTTATCAATGCCAAGCAAGGCTTTCTTCAAATCCATCTGCGTGAGAACCGCTCTCATCTTCACTTGCCATAAAGTAAATATCGTGTTTCAATCTAATAACAGAGTATCATATTTCATCGTTGCCATGCGGAAGATCAATCTTGCTCTGGTACTAGTTTGTTACGAATTTATAGTAAGATAATATCAATAATAAAATAAACAAACAAAAGACAAGAACACAGAAATTTATGTGAAAACTTAAGATGGGAAAAACCACAAATAGAGGAAGAGAAATTCACTATAATCAATAGTAATTGTGTTTACAATATCAAGATCTTAATACTCTCAATTTAAATCTAAGCTATCTAACTGTTAAGATGTTACTGAATGCTTTGTAGAAATAAAACCAAGTGGAAGTATATAGGAGCCCTTTTTTGGAGTTCTAGATGAAAAATAAATCATAAAAATATGTGGCGCCACTGGAAAGAGCCTCAGCATTGGGCCGACACAAGGCCAGGCCCCTATTTCCAATTTTCATCATGGGTGCCCCGACGCCCAATTTTGGGCACTTTTCTTTCAAGATATTTTTCTTTATCTCAAAGTCATTTTCCAAGTCAAATTCTCAATTTTTGATGAAATTTGATCCTTATTAATTAGGACTATCAAACCAAGACTCCCTAAACTTCTTTTATCCAATAAAACATCAAATTAAAAAGAATTTGGGTTTATACCACAACAAAAATATATATTAATAAATATATTCAATGTTACAACAATAAATTCAACTTCTTTATTGATATTGTTGATTCAATGTGAGATTGTATTAACTTCAACTTTGAGAAGTTCATCTCGACAAATGCAACTGTAACTGATATATTTAATAATATTCTATAAGCAATTTATACCTTTCTAGTTACCAGTCGAGTACAATTTACAAATATAGGAAGAAAAATTAACAAAAAAAAAAAAAAAAACTACTATGAAAGACTAATAGTAGAAACACGATCCATGAATTTTATATACACGCTAAAAACAATCAAAATATCATTACAACAAAAATGAGATATAGATATAACAAATGAAAAATCTAATAATTATATTTTTTCGTACCAAAAATCAAAAAACACCAAAAAATATACAGGAGGGAATAAAAAATTAATGTAAAAATTATACTATGTCAATACTACCGTCAAAGACTATCAAACTAACGTAGAGAAGTTATTTGGAATGAGGAATAAAGGATAATTAGACAAACATAAAAAACAAATCAAAAGTTAATAGGTCAAGTAATAATCAAAATAACGACAAAAAGAGAGGAAACGAAGAGTCAACCTGAAAACTTGAAAAAAATGAAAAAATGGAAAGTCATGAATATATTAACAAAAAATTAAGATTAAAATAATATAAAACTTTTTTTTGCATTTTTTTTTATTATTATAAATATAATACATATACAAAAAGCTTTTTGGGGGCACTAATTAAGATGAGGTCTTAGGCGACCGCCTATCTCGTGGCCGGCGCTACAGCTATTGAAATTTTTTCTCATTTACATATTAAAATCATCAGTTAACCCCTAAAAATTCCAACAGATTCTCGTAACAGCAGAATATATTCTCGTGTGAGAGATACGAGACATGGGTATCTTTTTTACGAGAGAGTGAGGCCTCTTGTCCCCATACCCTTCAAACGAATGAATCGATATTGGAAAGGTGTAGGCACCAACTACACTACCCTACCCATAAATTAAAACATTAGTAATTGTTTTCAGCCATTTTGTGAAGTGGGAGATTGACTACTTCCATTCAGATAGGGGCTCCATCTAAATTTTAGAATCTATACGAGTGCACTCATTCATCAATAGTATTTTACGTGTTCTCGCACATCTAATGGTTCAATTATTTATTATTATTAGTCTAAATTTATTTCCGTAACTCCAGTGATTACTCGTATTATGGAATTTCTAGAACTTCCATGGACCTATATAACATACGCTTTGAAAAATATTTCAAACCAAGGGATCCTGTGAGACTTCTCGTCGCCATTTTCTTGAAACTTAGGTAATTCATTTACCGCCTTTGTTACTCCGATTGATGGATGTATCAAAATTCTTATTATAAACTTGGTACTTAGATTGAACTAAACTAAAGTAACTGAGCCAAGAATATCCAATGTGATATACGAAAATGGAGTGGCATATTCTAGTACTTCTTTATCAATTTGAGGAGCAAAAACACAAATAGGCACGTGTTCGCGTGTGTAATGTGTAAGGGCTGGAAGGCATATTGTTATCTTCCAAAAAAAGGCTACGTTGGACACCTAATAATGATTACGAGTCTTACAAATAATTTGCATAGTTATGTATTCTGAATGATGAATCTATGAATTTTGCTATAATCGCACTCGAACGCAAAGAGAATAAAGTCTAGAGAGGAATCTTCGGTTGATGAGTAAAAGTTGACAAAGTAGGAAAAACTGATCTAGGCTTGTTCTCCGGAACAACAAACCAACCAAGTCCAGTCCAATCAAGATTTCATGTCTGCAGATGAATCAAACGGTATATGACAAGACACGTGGCCGACATGAATGTCAGCAAAACCTACCATCAAACCTTAGAAAAGGAAGGAGAAGACTCTACAAAACTAAGTGGGAGAAACTATAATGAATAATGAGAAATGTGTAGGATGGGATCTTTCTATCTGGTCCCACCAAACCCTTTTTTCAAATAATGGTAGGGCCAGTTGGAGGACCCACACCCACTTGCTTTGCATCATTGCATGCTACTATGTACGAAAGAGTTCCAATCATATACAGAGCACAAGAAACTAGTATGTGCGTTTTTGTACAGTTATATATAACAATATTATTTGCTTTTTCCAATTTCCAAGTTGTTCATCATGATTCTTTTGATTTGCATTACTTTATATTTTGACTAGGAGCATATTTACACTAGTCATCTTTCCATATGACTCAATGCAGGTAGGGTTATTAATTTCTTCCTATATGTTGCTCCTCTCTCATTCCTTTCTTTTTGCGCATGTCTATCTACATGCAATTGATAACTGTGCTTCTTTTTTCTGTAGTTGTGTATATATTTGAATCGCAAGTTCAACGATTCCACGAAATTCAGACATGGATGATTCGTGATCACGAAGCGATGAAGTTTTGATTTTAATCATGGCCATTGGCTTAATTTCCTCAAATATAAATTAGTATTTACTTGAAGTTGTGGTGGGAGAGTTAACAGCAATCAGCTGCTTTCGGGGTAAGTTTTGATTCTTCTGTCATATATTTAATGGTGCTATGGATCCCACTAATTAAAGAACATATCTGTACTAGGAAGAGACTTTGGGGTGTGTTATTATTGTTATATGTCAGTAGAGCTTAAATATTGCTAAAGGGGTAGTGGAACATGGAGCTTTCATAAGTTGTCACCAATTTTTCCATTTGTTCATATCCATGGAGTTGGGATCCCCAAAAAGTAACTTGCCAAGCTAGCTACCTTTGTTTTTTTATTCTTTTCCCTATTCAAGGATAGCAATTAAATTCAAGATTTTATTTCTAATAGAAAAAGAACAGTGATTTTGCACCATATATATAATAGCCTTCGGATTTCATTCAGTCTCTCTCTCAAAGCAAGGGTCACTAATTCAAGATTCCAGGCACCTATGCAGTTAAAGGTGGTGCTTAATTTGAAACTTTCTTGAATTAAAATCTTAGAGGTTCATTCGTTGAGCATCTGACACGTCCACATAGAATGTGTTTATGGTGCATAAAGAAAATCCATAAGAATGTCCTTTTTCCTTGTTTGTAATATGAATAAATGTTTTTCTTTCCTATATTGCTGAACTTTTCAGTGATGCGTGTTAAACTTACCTTTTCTTTATAAACTTCTTCCTTTTAAGTTAGTGCATGCCAAGGAGTACGTAATTTGTGCCCAATTGGTTTTTGTGGCTTTAACTGCCAAGAATATATATTTACACGCTTGTAGCAGTATTATATGTGAAGGTAGGAAAGGCACCCCAGAATACACTATCCAAAACTCTTCATCTTAACACCATGTTTGGCTTGGTTGGATTACACAATGGACGGTATTGACGAAGAAAAGGAGGCTGAAAAATGATCTTGTCCACATATCGTCAAGTCTTGTCCAATACTACTTATCATACATTCCTTAATCGTCTTACATCAATCACTCAAAGTGCATTACAGTAGAAAAAAGTTTTACTTCCTCTATTCCTTTAGGAGGAGATAATTCCATTCATATCTGAACGTCATTTAGAGCTATATAAAGGAACATGGGAATATGAAGGGATCTTTATTCCATGACTATATGTCCAATACTAACTTACAGTGAGCTAAGGACAAAACACCTCCCTATATGTCAATCAAACAGTGGTTAGTTGTATGTATATGAAGTAGCCTTGTGATTGGATTTTCTTTATTTCTTGATCCATTTTAACAGTCTTTTAATTAGCCCTTTTCTTTTCCTCATGTCAATTTAATTAATCCTCACATATGATTTTCAGTTAGCTGTAATTCTTCTTTCTGCGAGCAGCAGTCTTCTACTTAGCTTGCATATTGAAATCCCTGCACACTTTACATTCCCCTTTTTAAATCTAACCCACTCGAACAGAATTATCACGAAAATGAAGTTTATGAAACTTGGAACAAGGCCGGACACCTTCTACACAGAGGAGTCCACTAGGTACAAGAGCTGCAATAATTTACCTTAAATTTATTTTTTAAGATTAATTTTCATGTGCCTTGAAGTTAACTTTGTTTTGAAATTTGCAGGACAGTGATATCTGATGTACCAAGTGACCTCACCATTCGAGTAAATAATATTATTTATCTTCTTCATAAGGTATGATTTGAGGTTAATTATCATCTACCAAAACTAAAATTTCGGAAAATACATAATTGCCAGTGCACTAAATCATTCTAGCAGACAAATTTCCATTTAAGAAAATAATATGCCAAAATAATCACTGAATATGAAGAAATTCATATGCACACACCTTCTCCCTTTCTTGTCAAATAGTCGCTGCTTTTCCATTAAGGCAGTACTGAGGAATATCCCTATCTTTAGACAAAATCACTCAGATCTTTCCTCATTCCGTTGTGAACTGTAGTATCCTCTTCTTCCAAAGAGTGGCCTACTACAACAGCTTTGCTCAGAGTCGGAAGAAGAAGATTCTAGCAACATCACCCTGAAGCTGCAAGATTTCCCTGGAGGAGAAGAGGCTTTTGACCTGTGTGCAAAGTTTTGCTATGGGATCACGATAAATCTCAGTGCACATAATTTTGTACCTGTTTTTTGTGCCTCCAAGTTCCTTCAAATGACTGAAGCAGTTGAAAAGATGAACTTTGTCACGAGATTGGAAGTTTTCTTCTCATCTTGCATTCTAGAAGGTTGGAAGGACTCCATTGTCACACTGCAAAACACTGGAAGATTGCTTGAGTGGTCAGAAAAACTTGGGATAGTCAGAAGGTGCATTGAATCCATTGTTGAAAAGATACTGACACCTCCACCGAAGGTTAGACATACTAGATACTATAACTAAATCCATGTTTTACTGAACCATTTAAGTTTAATGCGGAGAAAGACCACTTGCAGGTTACATGGTCTTATACCTACACTAGACCGGGGTATGAAAAAAGGAGCCATCAATCGGTTCCAAAGGATTGGTGGACAGAGGATATATCTTTCCTTGACATAGACATATTCAGATGTATAGTTACTGCAATTAGGTCTACAAATGTGCTGCCACCGCAGCTTATTGGAGAAGCTCTGCATGTGTATACGTGTCGTTGGCTACCAGACATCACAAAAAGTAGGCCTAGAGAGAGCTCAACTTCTCAAGCAGAAAATTGTTCAGACAGAAAGGAGAAAATTCTAGAGACCATCGTGAGCCTGATTCCAGCGGATAAAGGATCTGTCTCAATTCGATTCATGATAAGACTCCTTGGCCTCGTGAACTTTCTTGGGGCATCTCCTGTGACAAAGGCAGAACTCGCAAGACGATCAGGCATGCAATTTGAGGAGGCAACATTGAATGACCTGCTGCTTCCTGCTCAATCGTTTAATGATCACAATACTTCTTATGACATTGATTTGGTTAAGGCAATATTGGAGAGTTTCTTGAGGCACTGGAAAAGACAAACTCATACTGATGAAAACCAGTCAATAAGATTAATTAGAAAAGCTGGAAAGCTCATTGATTCTTATCTGCAAGTGGTGGCAAAGGATGCCTGCATGCCAGTTCAGAAAGTGGCATCTCTTGCTGAAGCTTTGCCAAGTATTGCAAGGCCTGTACATGATGATCTATACAAGGCAATTAACATTTATCTCAAGGTAGGGTATTATAGTTGAGTGACAGAGAAATAAATAAATAAACATTATCCAGAATTTTATTCACCATAACTCTATTCTTTGAGATCTACTGGCTGTTGATTATCAGTATTGCTTACTCAACATCAAATTTAACGTTTCAGAGTAATTACTTGATATGTTTTCCATGTCTTCAGAATTTTCATAACAATAGTACAATGTTCATTTCTTCTCACTTGCATTTATTTACTGGATGCTAGGAGCATCCAGATCTTACTAAAGCGGACAGAAAGCAGCTCTGCCACGTTCTAGATTGCCAGAAATTGTCACCGGAGGTATGTGCCCATGCTGTGAAGAACGAGCGCCTGCCATTGAGAACGGTGGTGCAAGTTCTCTTCTTTGAACAAGAGAAATCCAACAGGGCAACAAGTAGACAACTTCCATCTCTTGAGAAATTTCAAGGAAGACAACAAACATCAGAGATCAGAGAAGACGTAAGCAAATTAACCCTGAGTTCAGATGAGAAGCCCAGTAAAGCAAAGGGAAACAGAAGTTCAACCCCTAGCACCAGTGGACTTCATCAGAGATCTGATGGAAAGCTGCAACTAAAACTTGAACCAAGCTTCAAAAGAAGAGGTACAGGAACAGAAATGGTCAAGGGAAAGGACATTATAGAAGAAGAAATTCTAGGAAGCCAGCTGAGTCACCACGAGAAAGCTCAAGTGAGAAGAGTATCGGAGCAGACTTATAGCAAAGGAAGAGAGAGATAGCCCGTAAGATTCAGTATATTAAACTGTAACTTCCTTGGATTTTTTATGGGCCTGAATTTGTGCATAGATCCTCTGCCCAGTAAAGTACATATAGGTATCAAGAGAAAACATGTTACCAGCATGATTCGTACAAAGTTCTTAAGAATTTCTGGCAATTTTACTTGTGACTGCAGCCATTCAGCAATCAATTTACTTTCACCAATTGCTCGTGCACCGGGCAATTTTTCTTACAGTGTGTTTGATAGATATTATTGAGAAAAAATGTATTTTGAATAGTGATATGATGAGAAATATGTGGTTAAAAAGTAAGAAAAAGTTATTGATATGATGTAAAATATTATTTTATTGCAAAATGTGCGATTGAAAATTAGTTTTGAAAGAATATATTTTTAAAGAATGTGTGTCGAACATGGGTTTAAAACAAAATTCCTGTTCAACTTACAAATAATCAAGTTGCATTCAAAAATTTCATCCAACAGATACATCTGAACAAAAATTGAAGTTTCCAAGTAATGACTTCTTGTAAGTATAAAATTTAAAATACTCTTCCCCCAAAGAGACCGGTAAAAAAAAAAAAAAACATACAAAAGAAATAAAAAAGAAGAAAGCTTGGGTTACCTCCCAATAATCACTTTTTTATCGTAATTAGCTTGACTTTATGCCATGTTTGGTTATGGTGGCTCGAATCAAGTTATACCATCATTGCACTTTGTGCAATTTTTATTTATGCAACCCTTTTATTGCTCTCCATAATTGATATTTTCATTTTCATCTTTAACAAGAAGTCCACCAAAAATTGATTTTCTATTTTGACAATTTCGTTGATCAGGTGACTCTTCTTCATCAATTTTAAAATAATGATTTTTTTGAAAGGTTTCTCAAATAGGATATAAAGATTAAATATCTCTTTTCCTCTGTCCCCAATATTAGCTCATTCTTCTCAATGTCAATTAGAGTTCAACTCGTTGCTAAGAATGGTCGTCCCAATATAATTGGAATGTCTCAATCGTTTAGTATGTCCAGTACAATGAAATCCACCAAAAATATTAAATTTCTTACTTTTATGTACACATCCTCAACTTTGGCACATGGTTTTGAAAGTGTTGTATCAGCTAGTTGTAGCGTTATTGATGTTGATTTGATTTGACTTTACTCAATCTCAATTTCCTGTAAACAGAATATGACATTAGATTTATTCTAGCACCTGTGTCGTACAATGCATCAATAGCACAAGAATTTCCAATTGAAATAGGCAAAGTAAAACTCTCTGGATCTTTTAACTTGGGAGGCAATTTGTTTTGTACTCTTGCACTACTTTTCTCCGCTAATGGCACAATTTCAAATTTCGAAAGCTTTCTTTTCTTTGTCAACATCTCTTTCAAAAATTTTGTATGGCTTAGAATTTGCAATATCGCATCAATCAACGGAATATTGATCTGGAGCTTACCAAGAAAATCAAGAAATTTTCAAATTTTGTGTCTTGTTTATGTCTTGTTTGTTCTCCTTGAGCCTTTGAGGAAAAGGAATGGGAGGCGCGTAAGCCTTGACTGAACTTGGTGTCTTGGCAGTGGATGCTTGTGTACTTTCTTCATTCTCAATTGAGGCGGATGCTGATTTTTCTTCCATTATAGCTTCATCAACGCCTTCCTGGTCATCTTTTCTTTCTGGTCTTTTCACTATAATTTCTGGTAATTGTACCCAACTCCTTGTTTTTATAGCATGAATATTTTCATCCATTGACTTCTTTCGAAGTCTTTGGGAGAATGGAAGTGGATGTACATATGCTTTAACTTTTACAGAAGCCCTGAGTGGATCGTTTTCTACTACTCTTATTGTCGTTACTTGCTTTTTAGGATTTGTCATTGTATTGCTTGGCAATGATCCATATGGACGTTCTGCAAATTGTTGAGCTATATGACCAATTTGGATCTCCAACTTCTTGATAGATGCTTGCTAATTTTGAAAATTAGTATCAATCTGTTGGAATACTTTGTCTATCTTCTGTACATATATATGAAACATCTCTTCCAAACTTGATTTGTTCTCCTGGTCAGCATTATTTGAACTATTCCCTTGTTGATTATCTAACTATTTGAAATTCGGGTGCTGTCTTCATCCTGTGTTATATGTTAGCGAATATGAGTTAAAAGTGCGGGAGCCATTTTGAATGAAGTTGACTTGTTCTTCGGGAAAGCCTATAAACATGCAATTTTCTGTCAAATGGTTAGCCCCACAGTTTTCGCATGATGGACCATTCATCACTGCATGTGCTCTTCTCGTTTGTGATTTCATCAATAGTTATACCGGCTTTGTCAAAGCTACTATTTGCGCATTCATAGATGTTGTGCTATCAAATTCATACATCCCGATACTCTCGTTGGTACCACTCTTTCTGATAAAAACATTGAATGTGTAGTGGCAATTAATTCAAATAAATCTAAGGTTTGTTGCTCTGATTTTCCTATGATCGATCCACTCGCAGAGGAATCCACCTGAGATTTTGAAAATGGTGAGAGTTCGGCGTATAAATACTGCACTTGATTACCTATTGTGATTCCATAGTTTGGACACTTTCGCATCAGCTCTTTGAATCTATTACATGCCTCTTGATAGCTCTCTCCATCTTTCTGTTGGAAAGTTTGAATTTCCAATCTGATTTTAGCTACTTTCGTCTGTGGGAATAATTTGTTGCTGAATTTTCTGATTAGTTCTTCCCATGTAGTAATGCTTCTACGAGATTCGGCATTTAACCACTCCAATGTAACATCTCTCAGTGTATATGAAAATAATTGCAACTTAATTACGTCTTCGTTAACCTCCGAAGCATGGAAGTTTTGACAATTTTTGAGAAATCTGGAGATATGTGTGAGAGAGTGTTGCTCATCAAATTGATACACTCTGTCTTTATCTAAAAATTATTTACCCCGAAATCTGGATACACAATACTGGAGTGCGCATGTGCGGCTATTGGCGCCAAGAACATTGAAACGGCAAGTCTCATTTGTTTATTTCCCTACGCTTTTGTTGCTAATCTGGTAGTACCACTACTCTTGTGGCCACTTGTCCAATTGGCTGAATAGGAATAGGAATATGAATATTTTGATCATCAGTCATTTGATGTTGTTGTTTTTGTTTGTGTTCCTTGCGTCTTCGTTTAAAAGTACGTTCTATTTTCGAGTCAAACGGTTCAAGATCGTCGTCTTGGGTACATAGCATACAATGAACACTTTTTTTTCGTAATAAAAGAAAAGAAAATCAAATCAAATAATTGTTAAAAATAAAATAAACTAAGACTAAAAATAAATAGTCCCCGACAACGGCGCAAAAAACTTAATATGTTTTTTATATCGCAAGTGTACGATATCGTAACAAGTAGTATTGTGGACCTTTGAGTCCGAATGTTGTTCCCACGAAGACTATACTTCAAGACTTAATCAAAATTTTTTCTAACTCCTATTTGACAAAGGCAGGTAAATAATTATGATGATTGTGATTATTTTTTCTAACTATTTTTAACTAATTGAAAATATAAAAAGATTGCAAACAATGGATGATTGAAAATTCAAATATGTGATGAATATTAGGGTATAACAAATTCATCTATTGATCACCTTAATTCTTAATTCAAGATTCATAACATAATGTAATGTTCGAATGAATTCTTCTATTATATTCAATTTACCCCTCTCAAGTTCTCATTGAGCGTATTTAACTAATTCAATTACATATCTATATGTGAATCAATTTTAGTTAAACGAAACACTAGTTCTAAGAATTCATATTATGATCGTAATAATTAATATAGGTATCTCTACACATTATACTAATTTATCGAATTTTACTATATGGTCTAAATCTCAAACTCATCTCTCGATTCATAAGAGATTTACATAATCATCAAATTATTGATCAGGTAATTCAAAGCATTAAATTCAGAGTAAGACCAACACATATAAGAATAAATCACATAAATCTTAAATAGAAAAATAAAGGATCAAAAGTCGACTACATTATTTCCCTAATATAAAAATTAATTATTTATACTGTAAAAATAAAAACACGCAAAAGTAGAACGATATCATCAAAAATTGACGAAACGTGAAATTTCTCGTGTCCGCCTTCTCCTTCGCGTCTGCTTTTTTTTTTTTTTTCCTCTTGTTT
>CAIGRP010111926.1:401-17943 GCA_903798385.1 Fraxinus cuspidata
ACAATTGTGTTTAACCATTTAGGGTATAGAACATAAATGTGAATATAATGATATGATGTGGGGTTCAAGTATGTTCCATAATATTCGAGGGATCGGAAATACCTGAATTATGTTGGAAAATGAGTTTAGGGTGTAGCGAGATATGATGTTCCTCTAGTTGAGCTACTATATATCCCTAGCAGGTTTATAGTATTGTGAGCTCTAATATTACTTGCTGGTCGCACGATCTATTTGTCGTATGAATTTTTGTGAGATAAATCTAATGCGTGACAATCGGCGACCCTTGTGGTTCGAATCAAGCCCATCACGTGCGAGTGGGAGATGTTAGAAAAATACGGGTCGTGGGTCGCCCACGTGGGATGACCCGACCCACAAGTTATTAAAAGGGTTGGAGGGAATGGTTTGAATTTGAAGTTCAAACATACAACTCCCCATAACTAACCTTATCTCCCATGCAACCTCAAATGATTATGGATTGGAAAAAGATGGCATGAAAAAAAAATTCGTATGAAAATACACACAAAAATTGGAAAGTCCTTAGAACCATATTTTGGACATGAAATCTCACAAAAATTGACCCTTAGATTGTCGATATTAATCTCCTTCCATTGTGATCGGGATTGAGACCATTGAAGAACAAGAAATGCAGATTTTGGAGTTTTGGAATGCAAGGTGAATCAACCATCAAAAGATCTTGGAATTCATCATTTCAGGTAAGTTTTTTTTACCGAAATCAATGTTAAAGAATATATATATATATATATCAATTTCCAACAAGTGATATCAGAACGTCAAATGGTTTAGAGTGTTGGAGCAATGGAGAATTATGGCAAGACTAAAATATGACGATGAAAATGATATGCAAGAATTTGACTTGTGGCAAGTGCATACTAGTGATGTCTTGATTCAAGTGGACTACACAAAGATTTGAAAAGAAAACTAACCGTAGTTCCAATAAAGATATTGAGAAATCCATTATGAGCAACGATGATTGGGAATATACTAATTTTAAAGTTGCAAACATATTTCTGCGTCTGACTAAAAATGTCCTTACAAATATTCATGGAAAACCTATTACAAATGAGTTTTAGGAAATACTTAAAGACTTGTATCGGACAATTTTTTTTTTTTAATCAATTACACTTGAAGGACCATTTTTCATTTTTTGAGAATGGATGCAGTTACAAAAATCTTAGACCATCTGAGTTTCTCAATGGGATCATTTCTGAACCGGAAGCTATTCAAGTTAAAATTGAGATTAAGATAAAGAGTTAAGGCTAATATATTCTATTCCAAAGCATGTTCCAAATGCTTAGCTACTGGAAGGATATACATATCTCTATTTTGGAGCTATAAGATTTGCTCTTACCTTTCATGGTAGAAAAAAGTCTAGTAGTTTTAAGAATCACACTCCTTAACACTAGATTTTCAGAATATCAACATGTGTGCTTAGGAACTATACAAACTACTCTAGGTGTTAGAACCATTCTTGTTACCATGTTCCCGAATTTCAACATGCCCATTTTAGATCCTCAACTCCTCTCTCCTTTGAAGGTTCAAATTCAAATAGTTGGAGATGTACCATCCTTAGTCACATATGGTGTAACTTTTCACTATCAAATGGTATACAGAGTCCAAAATTATTCCTTGGATTTTACTATCTCTCAAGGGACTAAAGATGCATTCTTTCTTCAAATTGATACTGAACATGTTCCCAGTTGTATTTATTTTCCAAGATAAATTCCAAGAGCGGAACCCAAAACTCATTCTTGAATCCTGGATTACAAGTTACGAATATTTCCACAAATTAGATAAAGACTCCACTACTATATGACTAGTCTACCCATCATTATTTAGAAAGAAATCGAATGGATATGTTGAGATCTATTTCAAAAATGATCAGTCTCCTCAAAGGCCCTCTATTTTCCAACTCAGTTAACTTTCACAAAAAATTCCTCATCTATACCTTTGACTCAAACGGAAGACCCATTTACAACTAAACTAATGACTCTGTTCATAAATTTTGGGATGTTTGATTTTGTCCCAACTATTTAAGCAATGAAGCTATAATGAATCTTCTTCCCCTATTAGGTTAAGAAAATCAAAGAAAGAAAGTCAACAAACAATGCACGAAACTTTTGAAAACAACTAATCTACTGTTAGACTACTTGGTGAATTTTCTGGAAAATTTGACTACTATGTCAAATCTACTCCACTACCCATGAAAAATAAACCAATTCTTCTTTTTCGATGGGATGATGGTGATTGTAGAAAATATAAACAATGGGATTTGAAGGATCATGATGAGAATCCCAAGTCGCTGGATGTTAAAGTTGTGCATGCAACTATGTTTCATCCCCCAATGAACCTTACTCCAGAAAGTTTTGAAAAAGATCACTCAAATCATATGTGAAAGGTAAAAAACCCAACTGTCAAAAAAGCTAATGGATCGATTGAAACTATCTCTCCAGCAGAAGCGGTACTAAATTTGCATCAGTAAGGCAAATTTGCTTCTTTAAAAAATTGATGAAAGCAAACAAAGGATTGAAATGAATCTTAAACAACAAACTACTACTCCATCCAATCGAATTCAAGCCTGCAGACAAAGAATAAATACAACTCACAATGAAATCGTGTCTCTTTTAGCCCAAAGATTCCCTTTTGAAGCACAAGAAAGGAAAATCACGCAGTCAAGAAACTAACTAATTGCCATAGAATCCCAACTTTCTTTTCTCCATCCACAACATGATATGCTTTCCCATTACCACAATCCTCAACATATTGCCCATTTAGTTCATATAAAACACCAACAAAATCTGTAACTGCCTCTCTAATTACTCCTAAAGAGCATGAAAGAAAACTAAGACCATCCAAAATTATAGAAAGACTATCTCGAAAGCCTAAATCACCTAAAGCCACAAACACCACCCTTCATAATCATCCTAAAAAATCCCCAAAGATGATAATAAAAAATCCCACCCCTACCTTCTTAAGAGATGTGAAACCCAAAACCTAACGACATCTCAACCTTCACCCATTTTCATAACCAATGAAACTAGCCCTAAATCATATGAATCCTTCTTTTCAAATGAGGATTACCAGACTTTGTATATGGCTAATGAAAGCATAAAAAGGTCCAAAAGTTGGAGAACCATCTAGAGAAGGATATTTTGGGAAAAACTATGATGAAGAACTACTTGATGGTGATGGAGGTGAAGCAATTATAAATAATTACTATTCTTAAATGGAAAATTTATCTATGAAATTTACTCTTGATGGTATACCTCATTCTCAATGGAGATCAAGATCACAAGAAATGATGGTGTAGCGCACGACGGAACTAACAAATATGACATTTAACTTACTCATAAAGGAAATTTTTTCAAGAATCATTGGTCTTATGAAAGAATGGTTCATCTCTCTTGGAGATTATGGACAGTGAAAGTGGACAAGAGCTCAATCATTGGATGCATTCTTTGACGATCTGCACTAAAAATTTTATGGAAAGCAAGAACATGGAAACGAAAAAGGCCCATGAGAATTCTTCATATTGAAGTATTGCTCCTACAAGCATAAAGCTCTTGAAAGACACTTGAAAGAAATTAGGCAGTGATAAGCGACATACTCTCTATTTCTAACACTCGAGAAATGCAAAAGCAACAAGCGAGTGACTTGCTGAGTTTTGAGGCGTGTATCTTTACTCACAAACTTTCCTCCACTATAAATAAGACCCTTGGAACGTCCATTACTTCATCTCAATGATATGTAATCATAGAATTGCATATTCATATTTTCTTAGGCAAAACTTTGCATAAAAGTTTATTTTTTCCATTGTATTCGAAGGGAGTACACAATCCTATCTTTTAGTTCGGTGTTCTTCTATTTTGAAGTGCTACAAATACAAGAAAATAGTCATTGTACTTGAGAGTTGATTGCCATCATTCGTAGTCACTGTTGAGAAGCAAAATCGACTTAAGCACAAAGAGTTCAACTCTTACCTCAACTTTACATCAATTTCTCTTGGTGTTACTTTGTCCTATTCATTGGTGTTTTCTTTGGTGTATTATTTCTCAGTTCTTTGTCGTTACTCTGCCAAATTTTGGTAAAGTTGATAAGTTTAATTTTGGTTTTAAAGTCATCACTTAAATTAATATCTTTAGTCAACAATCTTAAGTCGATTTTTGAGTGATAACTTTATATTTGATATCTATTCGGTTAAACTAATTTCGTTTCTGTTTAACTTCTTCTATTCTTTCTCAGATCTTGATTTTGTTGGTTTATCATCTATTTTCTATAAACAAAAATGAATACGGCTAACAACGCCGATACTTTTTCGAATGATACATTGAATATGAGAACTTTGGAAAGAGTTGTACCCAATTTGGTTCCTTCCATTGTGATTCCTTCGGTTGCAATTGCACCTCCCAGTGTTTATACAAATTCCATTCCACATGGAGAGAAACCGGAGAAGTTCAATGGGGTTCATTTCAAGAAATGTCAATAGAAAATATTGTTCTATCTCACAACCTTAAACTTGGCAAAATTGTTGAAAGAAGATGCTCTTGCCATGCAAGAAGAGAAAAATAATAGGGCATCGTTGATAGCATTAGATGTTTGGAAACATTCAAATTTCTTATGCAAAAACTATAGAATGAATGGTTTGGACAACATATTATACGATGTATATAGTTCCATGAAATCTGCAAACAAACTATGGGAGTCTTTAGAGAAGATTAACACGAGTGAAGACCTTGGAACTAAGAAGATTATTGTGGAAAAATTCTTGAACTAAAAAATGGTAGATTCTAAGACAGTCATCAGTCAAGCACAAGAATTGCAGGTAATTCTCTATGACATTCTCGTAGAGAATATGTTTCTAAGTGAATCATTACAACTTGCTGTAATTATTGAGAAACTTTCGCCCATGTAGAAGGAGTTCAAGAATGATCTCAAGTATAAGCAAAATGAGATGAATATTGAAGAACTCATCGTCTTGTTGAGAATTGAAGATAAAAAAAATTCGGACAAGTACGTTGGGAGTCATATATCACAAATTAAGGCTAATGTGGTGGAATCAAATAACAATAGCAAAAAAATGAAGCATTCCGTCGAACCCTCCAAGAAGAATGCAAAGAAGGGAAATTATTATAATTGTGGAAATGTCGGACATCGCTCTGTTGATGTCGCAAACATAATAAGGAAACCCAAGATAATATTACCGAATCTGATGTAATTTCTTATTGGTATATCAGATATAAACTTGTCGATCATTATTTCAGAGTGCAACAATGTTGGAAATCCCATAGAATGGTGGGTGGATACGGGTGCTACCCGTCATATTTCTGATAACAAAGGCATGTTCTCATCCTACACCCCAACTGATGGTGAGAAGTTGTTCATAGGAAACTAATCAAGTTCAAAAGTGAAAGGACTAACAAAGATCAAGTATACCATTCTTTTAGGGGAATGAGCCTAAAGTCTATCGAATGGAATCACCATAGTAGATACCCAACCTTGTAGATTAGATATCCTAATATTTTGGTTCAATGTGACAACTAAGTTATGAAATATTTATCGTAAATCACTTACTCCAATTATTATAGACATAAAGTGCTAGAATATTAAGTGTATAAGAATAAATTTATACTTTTAATGATTCCTATATCTAAGAAGTAGACTAGAGATATAGGAGATCATTTATGTAAGTGTGAAGTGATAATGTTTCTACAAGAATTTGAGGCTTAAAATTCTCTTAAAGTACTTATAAAATCAAAAGTTGTTCATGGACAAAATGAAACCGAAGTGGTTAGATGTTGGTACAGTTGTTTTGATTTACACGAACGGATGAATAGTTCAAGATATCGCATTCACCAATTAGTTTAATAATTTCAATTGTATTCAATTAAGGAAAGATTAAAGTCACGGGCCACCTATCTTGATGCTATAGCTTGTTGTATGTACTTCTTTGTTAGAGTATGCATATCATTTGCATAGTGTATTGTTTATTGTGGAATTTTCATTCATGTGGTGGATTGTTGCAATTGATTAAGTATAAAATCATGGAAAAGTGGGTTTTGTATCAACTTGGGCCAAATATTCGAACTTGATCCGATAATCAAATTATGGAAAAAAAAGACTAACTTTTGCATCTCCTCGAATAAATCGTTAAGGTATATTTGGAATGAGAAATCCAATTCCTAATAAATGAGAAATTGCAGTCCAAAATTGGAAATGAAAGAGAGGAAAATTGGCTGAAAATTATCCAACTCTATCATTCGCCTAGTGCTTGAGCGACGACTCTCTGTTTCTGACGCTCGAGGGATGCAAAAGCAACAGGCAAGCGACAACAAAAGCTGTGACTATTGGCAAAGATTGCTAAGTTTTGAGGCGTGTCTCTTCACTCACAACCTCTCATCCTCTATAAATAAGATGCTTGGAATGTCCATTATTTCATCCTAATGACATGCAATCATAATATAACATAAAATTTCATCTTTTCTTAATCAAAACTCTGTATGAAAACTGATTTTTTCTATTTCATTCAAAGGGAATACACAAGTCTATCTTATTTGTGTTTTGGAGTGCTACAAATACAAGAAGATAGTCATTATATATTTGGAGTTGATGGCCATCATCCGTAGGCACCGTTGTGGAGCAAATTCGACTTAAGGACAAATAGTTCAACTCTTGCCTCGACTTTATAACAATTTCTCTTAGTGTAACTTTGTCCTATTTATTGGCATTTTCTTTGGTGATTTGTTACTCAAGTCTTTGCTGTTACATTGTCCAATTTTGATAAGGTTTGTGAGTTCAATTTTTATTTTAAAGTCATCACTCAAATTAATCTTTTTATTCAACACTAAATACAAACTGTCCAACCACTTGTTTTTGACACCCTTGAAATCATGTTAGCTCAGATTTTGCGAAGCACGCACATGGCAGAATGGGTCCTACATTACTTGGCTACCCTTGTCAATGAACTGGTAATGTCAAATAGATTGGGTCGTCCTGGGCTTGGACCTGGTTAGGACTTTATGATGGATTTAAACATATTTGTCAATGGTCCATTTTGGTAAGGTAACCTTATATTCATTATGTATTCTCTCAATATAAGGTACGCAATATTTAACCCTTGCCACACCTCTATCTTCTTATCTCTTCCTCATACATTTTCCCCGTATATTTTCTTATATTATCAATTGACTTGATTATTGGATTACCAATGATCGCTGGTTCTTTTTCCTTGAAACGATGATCTTTGTTCCTAACGCATCTGAATGAAGAGATAACATACGAGGTGGACAAGGAGGTGACAAGAATCTGTTAACAGTGGAATCATTCATATTTCGAAGTCAACAAATTATATGTATAAACCGTATGGCGTATGTATACATGGAAAGCACAATTTATATACATCACATCAAAATAAAACAATTCAACAATAAGCAGATAAAACAATTCACCAATAAACATACACTATAACTGGTAGCTCTTTAATGTCTCGAGCCTGAAAGTTATGTCATCAAATACAATTATAAATAATTCATGTAAGAATAGTTCCTAACGGACTTGAAACAACCCTTTTATGCAACTAAACTGAAAGAAACAATAGATTTAATTCCTGCATACTCGTTGAGTTGGTAATAATTATAGGTCATTCCCCCTTTGAAATTCTCTTGAGAAGATCTTTTGCATGAAGCCCAATACCCTTTGCATCCGCTCTCTTCTTGATCCTCAGCCTTTTGCATGATTCACTAAACATCCTGCAAATAGTAGTCATTTTTTACTTTATAAGTTAATGCTCAATTATTGGAATAAGTAAAAAATTCATAAATTCATAATTTTAACCATAACATAAACGGTAGCTACATAGAAACCTGAGTAGCCAATGGGTGACTGTCGGTGTTCAGGGGTGTTGAAGAGAGGGGTTGGGCTCGTATGGTTCGGGTTCGATTCGAGAGAGCTAGGTTGGGGTTGCAAGTGAGATGGATCAATTTATGATAGAGGACGGAATGTAGTTAGGTTGGCGGTTCTTCTATTCATCCCTAATAACAACTACAAAAGTAATTTAATATGCATTTACATGTCATTCATCCCTAATAACTACTACAAAAGCAATTTTATATGCATTTACATGTCATTATATTTAACATACTAATAAAATATAATCTTAAATACTTGTACAATCATGCTATAAGTACATACAATTTTGACAAAAAATATTTATAGACAACACTTGACATGAATTCTTTGGAAGATGAAAAAAAGGTGAATCACAATTTGCCACGTCGGTGTTGGCAAGAAATGATAAAATTTTCCAATACTGGTGCTTTTCCATACTTACATTTCTCGATGAGAATCTATTGTAGGTGAATATGGTCCTAGAAAAATTTCTTTGCATGTGATAATGTTTGCCTTGACTTAAAATTGTCCCAGAGGACATTAGCTCATCAAACTCAATGTCATCATCTACATAATTCTTGTTTGTCGGTGAAGAGTATATGCACAACTCCAATATATTTTTATAAATAATGTCTATATTAAAATTTACCACTAATAGATTAATTCTTGTCAAGTTATTGTTGGGAGAAGAAACATTATTGTCCTGGAAAAAAAATCAAATTCCACCTTTTGGAAAAACTTTATAAACGATATAATTTATAAATAGATATAAATGAATCATAGATTGTTGAATAATACTTGTGGATTCATTGATTAATATTTGATTAAGATTCTTCATATTTCAATAATTCGACTTTTTGGAATCAAAGTTTGGTCTATAAGTACTATCAACTTGTTTACTCATAACAAGTTCGAGTATTACTAGCAATCTAAAAATGATGTTCTTAGCATATACAATAAATTATTTATGTTTCGAAAATAATTGCCATTTTTTTTTTTTTTGGCAAAGTAAGAAAAATATGAAATAAATTATTTTGATATGTCACAACATTATAACTTCCAATCTCTACTATAGCCACCTTTGTTATTTTTGCTAGGAAACTTTTAAATTGCAAAATTCAATTTTATCATACATGATCATCACATGACAGTAACAAAACAAATAACAAAATCACATTGTAGTTAATATTATAACTAGAAGAAATAAAAGGGGACTTACTCCCATGGAACATCTCCCGCGAGCATCCAGTCTCCATCTTTATCTACATAAATGAGAACATAATCCGAATTATCTTCATCTTTCAATGCTTCACCTGTCAAAAATCGAATAACAAGCAACAGATTAATCTTATTTTTCTTGATAGCTTTTGAATAATTTAAGTGGAAATAAATTTATTTGGGGAATAGTTATAAAAAAAAAAACTAAATTTGTACAAATTTCCCAAATGGAAATAAAATTTAAATTTGTTTGAATTTCAGTCAAATCGTACCATATCTTATATTAGTGTAGACAACATTTTAATACCAACAATTTATACATTTTTTACTCATGTTGATAAAAATATGAGAAATATATTGGTTTAAAACATTAAAACCTCCTTGATAAAAACTTATATGTTAGAAAATGAAGCTGGTCATTAAAATAAAAGCACAAATTAAGTGACCAAACTTTAAAAAAATGTAGTTAGTAGCCCACTATAAATTGGGTCATAAATTCCGCAATCATAAAAAATAATTAACCCAAAACTACTATTAGATTTTTGTAAAACGATTGAGAAAAAAATTTGAATTACTACAATATAGTATCAGGAAAGTAGATGTCTTTAAAACTCAAACTTCGCCTGTTTAAGGACTACACATCTATTTTTTTGAAATTTTGCATGGCAAAAACTAGCACAAAAGAAATTTAAATTAAAAATAAATAGATTAATGTGAAAATTAATTAGTTACCTATTCCAAAAGAGCCAAAGAGATTTTCAAGAGCCAAGACAAGATCCCAATAATTCTTGTGTGTACCCAAATCAATCTTCCTAAGAAAAGGGGCTCCATCCATGCTAACTTTCACGTACATTTTTGATCCCTCATCCCCCTTAAAACTATTCTTCCGCCGGAAAGAACAAACCGGTGGCCACCCCACAACTTGACTCTTGTTCACCTCCTTCGACTCGTTACTCCGGTCGTCAGAAATATCAGAAAACGTCCTTTTCTTCTCATTCTTCTCCACTAAGCCACTAGCATCAGCATCACAACCACCACCGGGAAGGCCCAATCGTAGCTCAGTTTCGAGTCCCAAACCATCCTTTGCCATTTTCAGATGATTTCTTCGACCTTTTTAAAAATTTTTCTGGATTAAAGTGAATGAATTTGATGAGTTTTCAATATAATTTTTGCTTAAACTTGTAGTTTATATACATGGTATTGAAGAGAGGACAAGGTGGGAGCAATGACAGTTCAAGCAAGATTAATGGTCGGTCACATGAGATACAACTGTGGGGAACTACATGCTGCCTAAAACACTAGAATGAGCAGGCAAGATTAAAGTTGGATATGGGCAGATCGAATGGCTGTTGATTTCTAATCATTTCGGAAGATTGGATCGTGACCGTCAGATGAAGTTAGAAGGGAACATTGCATGTGATGTGCTTGATACTGTGGTGGCATAAAAAAAAAACAAAATTGCATATACTATGTAGTTGGAACTGTTTTAAATAGTAACGCTATTAACCGTGAAAACTATCGATAATCACCCCAAATGCCATACATTTGATCGTTTGTTATTTGATGTATTAATGTGATAATTTCTTATTACTTAATGTATCAAATAACAGAGTATCACATGTATGTTACGTATGACGACTATCAGTAGTCTTCACCACGAATAACATTATTTGTTTTAAACACATTTAACTCCAACTATGTTTACATGAATTGCTTCCGTGGCTGGTGGAATGTCATATTTATTTCTAGTAATTAAGAGTTTTGCTTGATGTACATCAAATTTGACATAATAGATGGCGGCATTATGTGAATTTTGATGACTTTCTGTACATTGATTTTAACAATATTATTTTCAATTAATTGCCAAATTTTCTACACATAGGAGATGTCATCCGAGATGTCAAGGAGGAATTTACAAATAAATTAATCCTATAATTAAAGCATAAGCTTTATCTTTATTTTTGTTGTATTGTATTTTAATTTAGTTATTAATAAAGCATGTCACCAAGAATGGTTTATCGAGAAAAAAGTTTCACTATAAAATTATTATAATTCTTATTATTTTAGCTGCCTAAACTCAAATACTAATTGGCCTGTGCTTGTCCGGACAAAGATTATGCCCATGTTTGCTAGAAATTAAAATCAAATTTTCAGTAGATTTTTATAAAAGTTGATGAATTGTGTGATTGAAAAGTTGTAAGTCCCATTAAATTTGTGAATAAATTAATTTTTGACTTTAACTTAATATTTTAATTTGATTTTAATTCAAATCAAATAGGAATTCAATACCCAAACTAGTTTTTTCCTAAAAACTAGTTTTTAGGCTCTCAGTTAAACCAAGTCCAATAGTTCATTATGATCACAATAATCAATTGAGCTTCTACATACGGTAGGGAAATGGGATTCAATACCGAAAGATTACATATCATATAATTCCATATGAACTTATTATTTACTCTATGTTCATTCTAAGTGGATTTTGTTTGCAATCTTCTATTCCAAAAGCCACATCGGCCCTCAAGTAGCAGTATATCCTTGTCTCTTCCTCAAACTAGAAAGTCGAGTAGGCCCAATTCTTCCACTGCTTCAAGGGTTACTTTTAGAGTGGCATAACCTCATTGACATCCTACCACATATTATTTCCGCCATCGCAATTCGACTTCGGAGCACACATGGCAAAGTTTGAGGCGTACCAGATTTAGCATATTGGGATTGAGGTTCCGTTTCAAAAGGTCCCACATTAGTGTTAAATATTGCTTACGTGGGTATAGGTTCAATCACGTCATGAGATGGACTAACTTCACATGATTCGTACACACGCATACGCGTTAAGGCCAAGTGGCTGTCACAGTTGTAAAACCAAGATCAGATTTGATGTGCATTGGTACACATATTCACGCGGAAGCTGGTTGTTGAGGGGAAATTAAGCCCCAAGTGTAAACAAAAAAGTATAGGCCTTAATAGAATCTTGTTTAATAAAGAAAATTCACATTAATTACAGCTGGAAACGATTTCAATTCAGATCTAATTACGCATGAAAAACAACGACAAATATAACTAGGGCGTGAAGTATAATTTTAGGTTTTACATTGTACTATTACCCAGACATAGAAATGTTACTTTTTATTTTTTTCAACCTTAGCAGAGGGTAACTCTGAGCCGCTCCTAAGCTTATATTTTATTTTTTTACTCCGTTATTTATAAAACTGACTACTTATAGTGCTTTAATACAAAATAAAAAAATGTAACAACTCCCTATAATATAGTATGTTCAAATTAATTGTTAAGACCAAGACTTGACATTGTTCAATTTGCTTGAAGATGCAGATTTATGAGCTACCTAGAATGTTAAGAATTAAGGATGAGATTATATGGTACAATATAAAGTAGCACTCACAACATTGGAAGAGCACAAGACCAATTGATAGTGGAACGAAGAATTTATTAATATGGAGAAATATATAAAGAATATTGTGTTTACAATATTGTCTAGCCTTCTAAAACTCATACAAAGTCATATGAAAGCCATAAAATTCGTAGAATACATATAGGACCCAAATGAATAAGTTTTAGATGGAAAGAATATCAAAAAATAGTTAGAAAAACAGAAGCAAAACTTTTTAAAATAAGGCTACCAATCGAGTTGAAGCCTCGCGCCAGGCGAGCGGCGCGTGATGCCCGAGCAGTAGTCTGACACCAAACGAACAGTATCTTGGCGTTGTCAATGGTGCTCATGAGTTGAGTTTCGGTCCCAAAATCCGTTTCTTAGCGCCTAGGCACCCGATTTGGGCGCTGGAGCACCCTATGGTTACTCCAAATTTCCTATTGCCAACTTTGATCCCCTTTTAACTCATTTTTTCTTGTTACAAATTCCACTGCAATAAACAAAGTTTCAAAAATTCTCCACTAGAGACAAGTTCCACTGCCAGGAATAAACCAATGACTCTTCAATAAATAAATAAACAACTCACCAACCAAAAATTCTACTTCTATTGCCAAATTCCAACTAGGAAAAACTCAATAATTGAAAATCAACTAAATTTAAGCATTGTTCAGCAGAATTACCTCGGATGCCAAAGTTGCTCGAATTATCACCATGGGCAACAAATAATTCACAAATTACCAAATAGGACATAAACATACCCTCTAACAAAATTACCACAGCAAACTGCTTCTATAGAAAGTTCTTTGCTAGACTCAATACTTTCAACCACACTTAAAGCACATGTCACTAAATCAGCTTTTCTGTACCTTTGTGAAGGCCTAATATCTCTCATTGGTTCAATCTCTAGCAATTGAATACAATGGCATTGTTGGTGGTGGTAACAAAGTGGCATTACCCATAATTTTTGAGCTCGACTGATGTAGACCCCAAACCAAACTCCAATGGTACTATACCAAATTTAATATCCACCAATGAACTCAATTTCTGGTGATTGGTCTCTAATAATTCCGTAAAATCTTGCAAGACATATAACTGCGACCTTCTCTGTCTCTGCAATACAACCCGGGTACCTATTCTAACCTTAAGGACTTTCCCTTTATCAATTTTCTTGTACCATTTTGAATCAAGAGTACTCAAAGTGATAAAATTTCTCTTCAAATTTAGAATGTGTCTCACCTCTTCAAGTGTTATGATCATCCCATCAAACATTTTAATTCTAACACTTCTAGCTACCTTACAATGTTTGTTATTATCCATTACCACGACACATTTCATAGCCGTTTCATTTGTCGAAAACAAATCCCGATTAGGATATATGAAAAGTGCAAGCTATATTGAGAATCCAATCCTTGTTAGGTTAGGAGTCACCGTCAGAAATAATCAAAAGTTCTCCATCATATAGCAATGTCAGCTTCACATAAAGTTTATGGTTTCTTTCCTTTCTGATTTGCAGCCAATTTTTTTTCTATTCTATAACTTGTAGTAATCCTTCTTTACGTACCCTTCTTCTTGAAATTGTTACAAATTATATTATTGAAGTTAGACTTCTAACTGCTCTTCTCACAACCATGAACAACAAGACATTCTCCTTGAGCTTCAGATCCAACAAATGCTTCATCTTCTCATTTGAAAACAAAACACCATATATTTCTTCAACGGTATCGAAATATATGAAACTAACAACAAACACAGTAAAATCAAACCCATATCCTCTTCATCATACTTAACCTCCATGGTTTCCAAATCAGTGCCAATTTCTTTAAAGACAGCTAGATGATCTACAAGTGTGTACCTTTTGTCATATAATAAGAATACAAGTGCAATTTCAATTGCAATTTGTTGGTTAAACTTTTCATCATGCATAATTGTTCCAACTCCAACCATAATGTAGCTGTAATTTTCTTCTTCAAAATGTCCTGAAGAATATAATTTGAAAGATGAAGATGAATCTGTGATAAGAACTTTCGATCCTTACGTTGTTTCTCCTCTATCGACCAATTTGAGGGCGTCTGTCAAATCCCAACAAAGAGTCGACCAAATCCATTTGAGCGAAGACTACTCGCATCTTTACCCGCCACAATGAGAATCTAGTGCCCTAATCCAAAAGCTACCATCACAAGAACAAAACATCGAACAAATCAAACATTAAGCTCTGATATCGCTTGTTAGGAATTAAGGAAGATATTATATGACACGTTACAAAGTAACAATCACAACACTAGAAGAGCACAAGAACAATTCGTAGAGGAATGGAGAATTTAATAATAATATGGAGAAAAATACAAAGAATATTGTGTTTACAATATTGTCCAACTCTCTAAAATTCATACAAAGTCATATGAAAGTTATACAACTTGTGGAGTATATATATGACCCAGAAGAATATATTTTATATGGAAAGAGGATACAAACAAGCCAGAAAACGGAATAAAACTTTTTTAAATAATGCTTCGCTCAAGTGGTAGGCGAGCGGGGCTCGGGGCTCAAGCGACATTCAGCGCTAAACAAGCAGCATCCTGGTACTGCCAATGGCTCTCATTAGCTAAGTTTCGAGGCGCCTAAGTACCCCATTTGGGCACCCGAACAGCTAATTGTTGCTCCAAACTTTCAATTGCCAACTTTGATTCCTCTTTAACCTATTTTTCATTGACACAAATTCCACTGCAATTAACAAAATTTCAAAGATTTTCCACTGGAGACGAGTTCCACTACAATGAGTAAACCAATGGTTCTTAAACAAACAAAAAAAATATCCAACCAAAAATTATCCTCATTTTCCACAAAGTCCAACTAGGACAAATTAAATAATTGAAAATCAATTGAATCCAAACACTACTCAATAGAGTTAACTTAGGTGCCAAAGTTGCTTGAATTATCACCATGAGTAATAGATTCATAGATAATTCACAAATTACCAAATAGGACAGAAACATACACTATAACCGAATCACCATGACAAATTGCTTCTGTAGAAAATTCTTTGTTAGACTCAATATCTTCAACTACACTTAAAGTATAAGTCATTAAATTAGATTCATACATTTGTGAAGGTCTAATACATCTCCTGGGTCTGTCTTTAGCAATTGAATACGATGGCACTGCTGGTGGCGAGGACAAAGATTTATTTTTCAATGTAGACCCCAAACTAAACTCCAATAATACTGTACCACACTGAATATTCACCAATGAACTCAATTTCTGTTAATTGGTCTCTAATGATTCTGTACAATCTTGCAAAACATATAAATGCGATCTTCTCTATCCCTTCAATACAATATGGACACATTTACTAACTTTCAGAACTCCGTCTTCACGAGTATACTTAAACCCTTTTGAATCAAGAATACTCAATGAGATAAGATTTCTCTTCGAATTTGGAACATGTCTTACCTCTTCAAGTGTTCTGAACATCCCATAAAATATTTTAATTTTGACCTTTCCAATAACAACCATCTTACAAGGTCCATTATAACCCATTACCACAACACATTTTGTAACTGTTTCATATATTGAAAATAAATCCAGATTGGAACACATATAAAAAATTCAAGCGATGTCAAGAATTCAATCCTCGTCAAGTTTAGAATCGCCATAAAAAATAGCCAAAAGTTCTCCATCTGATTTGTAGCTAATTTTTCTGTAATGTCGGCTTCACCTGAAGTTTTTGATTACTCTTACTTCTCATTTGTAGCTAATTTTTCTCTATTCTACAATTTATAGCAATCATTCTTTAGTGCTCATTCTTCTTAGAATATTTATATCAAATTGCCTCTCTCATAACCACCATGAACAACAAAGCCTTCTCCTTGAGTCTCAGATCCAACAAAATGTTCATTTTCTCCTTTGAAAGCAAAGCATCATATACTTTTCACCGATAAAAGTATTACGATTGTATAATATTGTGTCTCTAAATGACATATATGAAGTGGGCAATGAATACAATAAAATCGAACTTATATCCTCTTCATTATCTTTAACCTCAAAAGTTTTCAAATCAACGATAATTTCTTTAAAGACAACTAGGTGATCTACAAGTGATGTACCTTCTATCATACGATGGGAATATAAGCGCTACTTCAAATAAAATTTGCTGGTTATCTTCGACATGCATAATTGCCCCAAATTCAATCATAATGAATCTGCAGTTTTCTCCTTCAAAACATCCTAAATAGTATAATTTAAAAGATAAAGATGAATATGTGATAAGCTCTTTTTATCCTTATATTTTTTCTCCTCCATCAAACAATTTGAGGGCTTCTTATCAAATCCCAACAAAGTATCGTCCTAATCTATCTGAGCGAGTACTATTCACATCTTTACCCACGACAATGAGAATCTAGTACTGTGATCCAAAATGAGAATATCATACTTCATGTTTGTTATCACAAGAACAAAATCTCAAATAAATCAAACATTAAGATCTAATACCACATGTTAGTAATTAATGACGAGATTATATGACGCAATAAGAAGTATGAATCAAACACTTGAAGAGCACAAAATAATTGGCAGAACAAATGAGATTTTTTTTAATATGAATAAAGTTACAAAGAATATTGTGTTTACAATATTATCTAACTCTCTAAAACTCACACAGAGTCATATGAAAATCATACAACTCTTGCAATATATATAGGACCCAAAAGAATATGTTTTTGTTGGAAAGAAGATAAAAAACGAGCTAGGAAATCAGAAACAAAAGTTTTCAAAATAAGGTTGCCACTAGACCTGTGCGTGGCGTTCGAGTGGTAGCCTGGTACCAAGTAAGCGGCATCCCGGCGCTGCCAATGGCGATGATCATGCACTGAGTTTAGGTCCAAAATTTCACAAATATTGAAGTGTTACCTAAAATTCAATATTTGTGGAACGTTAAAATAATATTCTTTAAATAAAAAAATACCTGGAATATTCATAATTTCAAACATAAAAATATAATCACAAATTAAATAATTGTCTTTGAACAAATAAAACTGACTA